>BROG01000842.1:0-147500 GCA_030159075.1 Atrina japonica
GAAAAAGGCCTGCTGAATCAACTACTCAGATCTTTCTAAGATCCAAACATTCAGCTTTCCTGGGTCCTGCATCACACAAGAATCAATTTAAGTCTGATAATATTCTCAACTTGGCACTCACAATTCTCAGATTTCAAGATTAGCAACATTTGAGTAATTCTTTAGACTTAAGTAATTCTTAAATATGATGATGCCAATGCCATGGTTTTAATGTATAACCTTTTTGTACTTACGTGTACTAAACATTCATTTTCCATCAGGAGAGTGTTTGTTAAAGTACAAACAATCAATTGTACATGCATAATTAATATAAAACTTTAATCAAACCATAGGAAGCGATACTTCATCATGTCTGATCAATCTCATGTGTACGATAGATTTTGGTTAATTACTGGTTGATGCCGACACCATGGTGTAACTCTTAATATGGAAACGAAATATTTCTAAACTTAGCAAAACTATTTAATAAGAATAAAGCCGTATTTATCATTCTGTCATGAATGGCTGAAGCAATTTAACAGAAAACACAAAAAAGCCATCACAATTTGAGATTATTGCGGTTCTATTGATTAAGAATTGTAAAACAGTTATCAAATGCCAAGTGCATTCTGTTCTGGAATATATCAATGCATCAGTAATTGTTATTTTATGAATGGAAAGAGAAGATCAAGAGCTTGGTGTATTTATTTTGAGGAACATCATGAGAAGAATTATCATTATTGTCAAAAGTTTTAGATCACATATCACCAGAAAATGTCACCAAGTAGGTAATAGAGAGTCCGCTTCAGATATACACTGCCATCCATAAATAACTATACAACATAGGATTTTTTCAATTTTGAGAAATTTTATAGAATTGTATAAAAATGTCATTGTTCAGACATTAATTTCTCAAAATTGAAATAAACCTATGTTGTATAGTTATTTATGGATGACAGTGTATGTACATGTACCAGAGCCGTCTTTTTGATTTTTTTTATAGAAATCTATGTAGGTTTTAACCAATCAGTGTATGGCTGTCAAATAGTACTATTGCAATAGTAAACTGGCAATGCTTATGTTGTTAATGCCACATTCAGCTGTTCAGGTGTCTAAGATGTATAAATTACATACATGTACATGTATCTACAGTCTCAGTTGTATTAACATGTCTAGTGTTGCTGTCTAAGCTGTTTTTACATGTCTACAATTTTGGAGTCTCAGCTGTATTTTAAGCATGTCTACAGAATTGGTGTCTCAGCTGTATTTACATGCCTACAGTGTTGCTGTCTAAGCTGTTTTTACATGTCTACAATTTTGGAATCTCAGCTGTATTTTAAGCATGTCTACAGTGTTTGTGTCTCAGGCATATTTATATTTGGTATCTAAGCTCTATTTACAAAACGTCTACAGTGTTGGTGTGTCAGCTGTATGAACATACATGTATCTACAGTGTTGGTGTGTCAGCTGTATGTACATGTCTGCAGTGTTGGCGTCTCAGCTGTATTTACATGTCTAGTGTTGGTAACTAAGCTGTATTTACAAAAAGTCTAAAGTGTTGGTGTCTCAACTATATTTACAAGTCTACATTGATGGTCTCAGCTGTATTTACATGTTTACAGTGTTGGTGTCTCAGCTATATTTACATAGCTACAGTGTAGGTATCTCAACTATATTTACATGCCTACACTGTTGGTGTGTCAGCTGTATTTGCAAGTCTACATTGTTGGTGTCTCAACTATATTTAGATGTCTACATTGTTGGCATCTCAGCTGAAAAACATGTCTACAGTGTTGGTGTCTCAACTATATTTACATGTCTTCATTGTTCGTGTCTTAGATGTATAACATGTCTAAAGTGTTGCTGTCTTGGCTGTATAACATGTCTTCATTGTTGGTGTCTCAGCTGTATCTACATGTCTATAGTGTAGGTATCTCAACTATATTTACATGTCTTCATTGTTGGTGTCTCAGCCATAATATGTCTATAGTGTAGGTGTCTCAACTATATCTACATGTCTTCATTGTTGGTGTCTCAGCTGTATCTACATGTCTACAGTGTTGATGTCTCAGCTGTATTTACATGTCTACAGTGTAGGTACATGTATCTCAACTATATTTACATGTCTTCATTGTTGGTGTCTCAGCTATATCTTCATGTCTACAGTGTTGCTGTCTTGGCTGTATAACATGTCTACAGTGTTGCTGTCTTGGCTGTATAACATGTCTACAGTGTTGCTGTCTTGGCTGTATAACATGTCTACAGTGTTGCTGTCTTGGCTGTATAACATGTCTTCATTGTTAATGTCTCAGCTGTATCTACATGTCTACCGTCTTGGTGTCTCAGCTGTATAACATGTCTACAGTGTAGGTGTCTCAACTATATTTACATGTCTTCATTGTTGGTGTCTCAGCTGTATCTACATGTCTACAGTGTTGCTGTCTTGGCTGTATAACATGTCTACAGTAGGTATCTCAACTATATTTACATGTCTTCATTGTTGATGTCTCAGCTGTATCTACATGTCTACAGTGTTGCTGTCTCAGCTATATAACATGTCTTCACTGTTGGTGTCTCAGCTGTATTTACATGTCTACAGTGTAGGTATCTCAACTATATTTACATGTCTTCATTGTTGGTGTCTCAGATGTATTTGCATCTGATCAAATGTATGTAGCTTATTTATTCACATCAAACTACTACAAGTCCTCCACTGACATCCATTAACGTCGAGACCTGATTACATGTATGACGTCCATCCACAAGCAAACTTTTTTTGAACAAATTTTCATTTCATTACTTTTCCCTCTTTTTCTGAGCGATTACCATTTATCATTTTAGCTATCAAACACAGACACCAGCATATATCATGGCCTAGCATTCGGCAGTCTTTTACAAAATTTTGTTGATGACAATGATGTCTTCCCAAGCATGTTCAGTTATACTGGGAATTGTCTGTAAAGGCACTGAAGATCACAGAGTGTCCAAGGTTTTATGTCCATATCATTCATCTTCTGAAAGTTTGTAGTTTAATAATGGTGTTGAAGAGTATATATTCCCTACAGGGACAATCTTTATAGTACATACAATTATTCAAGACATATGGTAAGCACTTAATCAACACAAGCCTCTCTGTAGCATCACAACATCACAGACACACATTCCAGTAGTAATGACGGGTTTCTTGGTGTATTTGAGAGTACAGATGAACCTGTCTTGAAAGACCACCTATCTTTTTATACCACCTGGTTAAAGGGACATTAGCTGTGTTTACCAAACAAATAATTATTTCCATTTTTTTCACTTTTACTACTTGATGTACGGTAACAAATAAGAGCTACATGTATACACACCATGAAAAATCTTTATATTCCTATATATTTTGTGAAAATAAGGTAAAGTCCAGTATGGTATTCATATACAAATACTAAGGTTGAGTTAATCAATTGCAAGTGAAAAAGTGCCAAACCTAGATTTCTCTGGCAAATTTCACACTATAGGAATTTAAGAATTGTATGCCTGTATATATCTCTTTTTTTGTTATTGCACATCAGTATAAATCGTAAAGAAGGAAGATAAAAAAAATTGGCTAAAAACACAGCTAATGCCCCCTTAAAAGACCACATTTCAGTGGCTGATGGGGTGGTCTACCAAGAGAGGTTCCACTGTACATTCAAGATAATGACTGATATCTGAAATATACCGCAGCTGGCTGCTAGAAATTTGTCTCCCCCCCTCCCCCAAGACCTGTGGTGCTGTTGTGTACACACATGTACTATAGTCTGAGCCATATTTGGTCATGAATTTCAAAATGAATTTGTAAAGCAACCAATTGTCAAAATAAAAATATTTTAACTGATATAAATAAAAAAAAGTTTATCCTATATTTTTACTACATACTTTTTTCTTGGTTTGGTTGCTTCAATTTTTGAAAACACTCTTCCTAAGGGAATGTCTGTGTTATCCATGCAATGTCAAATAATTGGGTCATGTGAGTAAACATTAATATTCACGCCCTTTTCTAGACAACAGAGTTATATAAAGGTAAATAACTCCCAATATATTATTGTTGTAAGGAATTGGTGGTTGTGTATTAAAAGATCAGTGAGCCAGGCTAAATCAGTATGACCAATAAAT
The DNA here is from genome assembly GCA_030159075.1 of Atrina japonica. NCBI lineage: Eukaryota > Metazoa > Mollusca > Bivalvia > Pterioida > Pinnidae > Atrina > Atrina japonica. The sequence goes on from BROG01000842.1 coordinate 4,117, forward strand.
GTTCCCTTTCTTTTACTTCCACTCTCAAACTTCGAAAGATGGCCGTCATAACATATGTAAAAATCCTGCAGGGGTAATTTGAGTGCAACTATTTAGTACAAAACAAATTTATTTTTATTTGTCATGGACATGGATAGATAATTCAGTATGTATAGGATAACGCTACATTAAGCAATATCAGTTGTCGTGGGTGAAAAATATTACATGGCCATATCATGTAATATTTTATCTCATATATATCCCAAAGAGATCATCTGGTGGTTAGAATAACAAATGCATGTGTATAATTGCAACAATCTTGCCAATCGTAACCCGTAATATCAGTTATTGTTTGTCCGCCATTACTTTGAGCATTGCAAATTAACTTTCGGTACTTTTTAACGACGATTACTGAGTGTCCAAAAAGCATGTGCAATTTGCAGTTAATATTTATGTTCTATTCTTATTTCCTTTTGTGCTTATTTTCGTACATCATCATTTCATACCTAAATCAAAGTTGGTCTTTTTTGTCGTTTCAAAACATTCATTTCTGAAATTGTCCACGTGCCAAGTATATCAGGTGATCTGGACCCATTTTTAACTTATCCAATCGCATTCTCAACTCATTTTTGACAAATATGATCATGAACTGACAAACTCCACTGGACATGGCAGCAAAAAACATGATGTATGCATAGTTTTCATAATTATATTGTTATGACTTTGGCAATGTCAGCATTCCAGGTAACATTAAAGAATTCAGAACTCCAGATAAGATTTTCAGGTAAAGGGTACTTAACTGGCAGAAATAAAATTTGATGGGTAAATTGAAATTCTTAAAGGGTATTTTTAAATATTTAAAGGGTGTTTTACATAATTATATATAAATTGTCATTATTACAGTTTGTTACATGTACTTAATTTCCAATGAGTAATTTCACCCCCATTCTAAATCCCAAAGCTGATTTTGAATTTTTAAAGGGCAAATACTAATTTACTGCCCTTACCTGGAGCTCTGAATGATTAGAAAAATTTCTTGCCGTGACCTGATATTTTTATTCACATATCCATCCGATTTTCTTCATGTATTTAAAATAGCATTGAAAGCACATATTTTACATAGTACATGTACTTTCCAATAAAATTTTTAATTAAATATAAAACACGAAATCGGCTGACTTTAACATACACTGCAGCTTATATCGCTTTAAATTTAAGTTGAAGGTATCAACCATTTTATTTTAATCAGCCAAAACCAACAGACCTAGCTTACTTGGTTCAGACTATAGTATACAATATAAAGTGAAACTTGTACAATGTATATAATGACCTTCTTAGGGACACAACAGAACCAGTCTTTATAGGAAGGTGGTCTTCATATAGAGGTTGATTTGTACACAAATGGTACTATTGAGAACAGCAAAAAAGCGGTCTTAGTGACCAGGTGGTCTTTAAACACAGGTGGTCGCTAAAGCAGGTTTTACTGTATATCACTTTTATTATAAGTGCATGATAATTGCAAATGCTGTTGAAAACGAGACAGAGTATCTGAAGTCAATTCACTTACCAGATCAAAAACAGTAAATTTTACCATTAAAATGTATTAAGTTTTTATTGCAGTTTAACAGTCTTTATTTTCTATCAATAAATTGATATTTTACAATATTCAAGCAGAGCCCATTTAAAGTCAGCTATTCAAAAAATACTGATAAGAAAATGAATAAAAACTGAGGCCCAGTTTAATGTACATGTACATGTAGTTAAATCAAAAGATTGAAACCCATTACATGTTGCTTGAAGCCTTCAAAGACTTTATCAATATCTAATTTGTCCATATTTATCTCGAATGACGTACATTGTACACAAGAAATTTACTGATAAGAACACACAAATCTAATAACAGAAATAAGAATTACGTTGATGAGAACAAAGACCTTCACCTTCAACATTTAATTCCGCTAATACAAGATGTATTTACTGACACATAAAAACTTAAATGTATCGAAAGAAAATCAATAACCTCCATCATCACTGTAACTCAGAGAGCCATTATTATTTCAAAAATCAAAGACGGCAGTTCCTGTGTCAAAACACAGCAAAGATTTAAACTATAGATCGTAAAGAAAGACATCAATTTAATGTAAAATAAAACGGAATTTAGAGAGATTTTACAATTAAGGATCAAATAGAGGAAAATTATTATCTTAAAGTCTGAGGAATACATGCAATGCATCACAAGATGTACAATATTTACTGTGAACAAGATGTGTCTGTGAAACACAAATGCTCCCGGTTCCAACTATATCACAATCCAAACTTTCAATATTGCAGTGTCCTACATTTTGACTCCAGTCCCCGTCCTAGGGGCATGTGATGTCAGCGAAGTGTGAGCAACCCTTAGATGAACTTAGTCTAAGTTTGGTTACTGTATCACAATCCAAACTTCAAATATTGCACTTTATATGTACATTGTAAGCTGGACAGAATTACGGATAAACAAACACAGACAGACAGACGGACAATCCAAACACTAGATGCCCCCGGCAGACCTTTCAGGCCAGGGGCATAAAAAGATAATTGATTTTGATGTTGTCTACATGTAGATCTGCAACATCCAATTGTCAGACTATACAATACATGTATATAATTGTAAGATTAAACCTTGTATGAGAACCAAGGGACAAGAAAATATACCCTACAGGTGACCCTTATACACAGGTTCAATTTGAAGTAATCTTAAAAAACTGGCCTTTATAAACCCTCTATAAATCCTCAGGTTATACTGTAAACGCCATTATGAAGACCTCTGTTTTAGATGATAACCTGTCTTGTGAGAAGACTATTATAGATCTAGAGGTCCACATGTCTTGAGAGACCCCTGTCATAGAAGACCACATCATGTGACACCACTGTCATACATGTAGAAGACCGCCTGTCTTGCAACACCACTGTCATAGAAGACCACCTGTCTTACAACAGCAGTCATAAAAGACCACCTGTCTTGTGACACCACTGTCATAAAAGACCACCTGTCTTGTCTTGTGAGATAACTGTCATAGAAGATCACCTGTCTTGTGAGACAAATGTCATAGAAGACCACCTGTCTTAAACACCACTGTCATAGAAGACCAGTTATATGTCTACCTGTTTTGTAAGACTAGTGTCATAGAAGACCACCTATCTTGTGAGACCACTGTCATATAAGGCCACCTGTCTCATGAGACCACTGTCTTAGAAGGCCACCTGTCTTGTGAGACCACTGTCATAGAAAATCACCTGTCTTGTGAGACCAATTATAAAAGGCCACCTATCATGTTAGACCACTGTCATAAAAGATCACCTGTCTTATGAGACCACTGTCATAGAAGGCCACCTGTCTTATATAAGACAACCATCATAGAAGACCAACTGTCTTGTGCAATAACTGTCATAGAAGATCACCTGTCTTGTGAGACAAATGTCATAGAAGACCACCTGTCTGAAACACCACGGCCATAGAAAACCGGTTATATAAGTCTACCTGTTTTGTAAGACTAATGTCATAGAAGACCACCTATCTTGTGAGACCACTGTCATAGAAGGCCACCTGTCTTGTGAGACCACTGTCATAGAAGGCCACCTGTCTTGTGAGACCACTGTCATAGAAGGCCATCTGTCTTGTAAGATCACAGTCATTGAAGACCACTTGTATTGTAAGACCACTGTTATAGAAGATCACCTGTCTTGTAAGATCAGTCATTGAAGACCACCTGTCATGTGAGACCATTGTCATAGAAGACCAGTTGTATAAGTTTACCAGTTTTCTTGCGGAAGGTCAGTGGTCTTTTCCCGGGTAACTGGGGTTTCTCCTCCACCAATAAAAAACTGGACGCCATCATATGACTGAAAAATTGTTGAGTATGGCGTAAAACAAAATCAAATCAAATCAAATCATTACCTGTTTTGTAAGACCACTGTTATAGAAAACCACCTGTCTTGTGAGACAATGATCATAGAAGACCATCTCCTATAGTTGGTGGCCTTCTATACAAGGTGGTCTCCTTTATGAGGTTGCCTCCTATAGAAGGTGATCTCCTATATGAAGTGGTCTCCTATATGAGGTGGTCTTTTATACTAGGTGGCCTCCTATACAAGGTGGTCTCCTTTATGAGGTGGTCTCCTTTATGAGGTGGCCTCCTATACAAGGTGGTCTTTAGGTGAGGTTCCAGGCTTTTTAATTATCTATATTGCTTTATACTGATGTTGTTACTTTTAACTCATGTAGTAATTACCGACAAAAAATTTAAGTTAATGAGAAAATAAATTTCACTTTTGACTACCTGATGATCAGCTAAAGAGCACCTTTAAATTTCAGTTCTTAATAAGAAAGAACAGGATATAATGTACAAACGTCAAGATTTAGTCAGACTGCATGTGAAGCGTTTTCATAAAATCAATGTATTCATTGATATCTACAAACTTGAACCAGTAATATCCCTGTCAGTCTCGTTAATAATTACATTTCCAATATTCCCTTGTTATCTCTTCTGTCATAGAAGCAAAATTTCTGACGGCTAGATAACTTTACAACATGCAAGAGAGTAACAAGATCAATTCAGAATCTTTTAGTGGGGGCTCAACCAGTTGACATTCTAATTATGTCCCTGACAACACAACATAATTAATACTAACTTTTATGACTTATTATTAAAGAGATAATTACACTTCAATAACAGGATGACAGAAAATTAATAGGAGAAAAAATAACATGATGTGTTTTGGTTTATTTTGTTTACAGCGATTCTGAATCCTGTCAAGGATTTTTCTACTGACAAGTAATATACACTAAGTGTTCTAGATTAAGTACAAATAGTACACATTTTGACCAGAGCTAAAGAGAAGGGCCTGGCAACATAAAACTTATGAATTACTTAATTCTAAATACTTTACTCAACTTTGGCTAATCCCGAAATCTGATTGGTTAAGCAGGTCAAGTTGAGAATATTCTCAGACTTGTCAGGGGTGGAAATTTAAAAAAAATCCTCAGGAGTCAAACAGGCTCCTAAGTTTTAAATTCTGGGAGCCCAGATTTAAACTTAGGGGCCCGTCATATTTACTTGAAAAAATTTTAACCAATTTGTGACCTTAACATTTTTAACAACTTGCTCAGCCGGACAAGTGCTATACTGATATCGTGCTTGACTGCCATGAAAATTTGGTTGCTCGCAAAGAAAAATATATTTGAGTCAATTTTGTGTTTTATTAATTTATTATTAATAAATATATACAATGTAAATTGTCTCTGAATAACCTACATTGTATTTGCAAGTAAATTAATTGTAAATGTATTTTGTATTGTCAATATCAATCATATCAATCATTATTATTACTATTTTACAATGTAACTACTGTATGTTTAAATTGATGCAAATTACAAAAGTTTTCATTTTTTAAAACAAAATCTATCCATTTTAAGTATTTCATTAAAACTTTTATTCACAACAATTATTTTCTTTTTATCATTCACCTACATTTAATTAAGATTTCATAACTTTTATACAATGTATAGTATTACATGTACATGTATCATCATTTTAACACATCCTGAAATTCAGTTCCATTCGGTATCAATTCTTTTTTTATACACATCCAACTTCCATTTCCTCCATAAACTGCAAGCAACAACAGTCAACACACGATGTGTTCTGTGACATTTTTGGCCACGAGGTAAAGACTATTGTATTTACTTGTCAATGAAATAATTATTTTAGTTTCTAACTGGTTTTTAGCAATCCATTTAAACTACAAATAGAAGGAAATGGATCATTTTCGAAACTTGAGGTTTTTGAAATGGCGAATGCAGAATGGTTGTACTTCTACTTTCATTCTGATAAAAGCAGACATTCGAACTTAACATGTCAAAATATTAGCTTCATCAGATTGGGAATTTTAAGGACCGAAATTGGGAAAAAACAGGTACCATTTCCGACTGGAAATGGACTGAATAACGGCCCCAAAAGTTGCAAAAAATTCCTGAAATCAATTCGCCAAACAGGTGACTTCATACGTAAAACAATTCGCCGATCGTAAAATTCTGGCACCTCGGGCGAACGGGCACCAGTTAATTTCCACCCCTGCTTGTGTAAATTCTCAAGTTTTTTGTCCTTGGCCCAGATAAATCAATGCAGAAAAATACAGAACATTATCAGCTGTTTAGTTATTTATATCAATTTCTTGTAAGCCAATGTAGAAAAGTCCAACTCATGGAGACTTTAATTACACATAAAATTACAGGAAAATAGAACCTTGTGCTTGATGTACAATAATAAATAAGAGCTATACACAGGCATAAAAAATCTTAAATTCCTATAAATTTTGTGAAAATAAGATCAGGTCCAGTGTGCTATTCATATTATACAAAGAGTAAGGTTGAGTTAATCCATTGCAAGTGCCAACCCTAGATTTATCAAGCAATTTCACAAAATATATAGGTATCTCTTTTTGTTATTGTATACCAATCTAAGAAGTAAAAAGGAAGAATTGAGAAAACACATTTAAACAGACGATGGTATGAAAAAGAATCATTAAAACTGAAATTCTGCAGTTTAGAATTTCACCGATTGTCAAAGGACAAAAATTGCAAAAAATTAAACATGAGTGAAAAATTCTAAGATCTACTCAAGTAGCCAATACTTAATTCTCAGAAGACTCTTTATATCAGACTTATTAACTTTTCATTTTAATCATCCTCACACAAAAACATGATGGTTTTACAGTCATTGTAAACCAATATCTACAAGACATACATGTATCAGGCAGGTATCATACAGAGATTTTCCACTTGTCATGTGGAGCCGAAATAAGGCCCCATTCCTAATGCATAAACAAAAATGCTTTTTTCCCCCCAATCTGGGTTTGAAATTTCCCAAATGAAGTCAAATTACAATAATTTTGAAGAGATTCTTGTATTTTCAAACAGTTTTGTGTATTTTCAGAATTCCCAATTTTAACAAAATATTGCTAAAATTCCCAATTCAAAAGGCCTAGGTTCAATTTCAAAACAGTGTGGAAAATCTGTCATAACATAGATTTTAAATTCTACAGAATCTAAAACACTAAAAAACCTATGACGTGCGAGTTTCAAATCCTTTTGTGATTTTTTATAACTGATAATACACCAGACAACTCCAAACAAGACAATTTATAACAATACACACTGAACATTTTCACCCAATCCAACACTCCCCGTTTTCTTCTTTGGTACATAATATACTAATATAAACATCCTATTTGACGCTCCTCTAGATAGAACAAATGTTTTTAACATCAATATATCTCAGATTCCTCAAAAGCAGAACACCCATAACAGTATACATTGTGTACACAGGAAAAACAATGAGCTCTTCTATAAATCAATGACTTGGGCAAATTCAAATGTGTCTTTAGGGGTCAATGAGTTTAGAGTTATCTGTACAGATTCCCTATTGAGCAAAATAATAGTTCCGTTAACCTGACGTTGGTGTACTGATAATCTACAGGTAATATCCAAGCATCTTTAGTAAAAACCAATATGAATGAACTATATAACCATGACAGTGAGCTAATGGCTTCTACTAACTTTTGATATATGTCTTTCATATCTCATTTCATTATGTTATTATCAGCTTTCATTGATATGTTACAATCTTCCTTTGATCATTCTCAAACATTTCCATTCAATGAGCATATGTGCCAATGTTTCATCTTTTGACACCTCGTAATGTTCCACAAACAGAAAATGTCTCAACCAATCAGATTTCTGGAGATGTAGTTGTCATAATTCAATTCTAAATTATCCGGTAATGATGATTTTATGGAGGAGGTAGAAATAAAAATCATAGGCCTAAATGGCCAAAATAGCTTTCAACAGTTGCTGTCTAGAAAAAATCATCTAGTAAAATTAAGCGGACTTGTATCCGTAGCTGAGAAACTAGTTTAACAGAGTATAGGAGTGACAACGTATTTGTCATAATGACAGTCACAGCAGTTTTTTTACTTTGTTTTACAGTATAAAAAATCCAGCAATTCGATGATACAATAGGTAAACTCAAAACTGCTATACACGTCAAGATTCACACCTGATTAAGCATACCTGCAAATCATACTATTTATTGATACACTAATCTACATCAATGAATTTTAATTAATTCTTGATATATTTATAATGAGATTTACAACTTGGATAATTTCACTATGTGCGGATATGTCAACAACATAAAGCCGCTTATTTCATTATTACCAGGTGATTAGTGATGATGTTATGTGAAATGGAGTGTAATTCTAAGAGATCCCACAGGAATATTGGCTTTCACTATCACATGTTCAAATCTGGTCTGTGAAAGACAGGTCCAGGTTTCACAAAAAGTCCTAAATCCTAACTTTTAGTCCTAACTACCATGTCACCGCATCGTTGATTGGTCAGTCCCATGACAATTAGCACTAAGGCTTAGGATTAAGGACTTAAGACTTTTTGTGAAATGAGCCTGTGTTCTTTTCCTGCTTTTCTCATTTCTGTCTTCTGAAAAGTGCATGATTGGCATATCTGATTTAAGATTGTCACAGCATTTTCATTGTGTTGCAAAATGTGCCTCTTTTTATGATACGAAACACACACATGCAAAGTCTAAAACATTCGTAATAGAACTATTGAAGTTGTACAGAGGGTGAAAAGGATCATAACTCTGTAAAAATTGACGTAGCATCTTCATTTTACAATACGAAACACACACATGCATAGTCTAAAACATTTGTGATAGAACTGTTGAAGTTGTGCAGAGGGTGAAAAGGATCATAACTGATGTAAAAATTGATGTTCTTCATTTTACGATATGCACATCTTTTTATGATACCAATCACACATATCTGATCGCGAAACATTTGAGCAAGAACACTGAAAACCAGTCACGGAGGGACATAACTCCAATGCCGCAGGGAAGTTGAAACACAACAACTGTGAACTAGTTCTGCCCACAAGGAAATTAAATGCAAGAAACCAGAAACTAGGTCACAAAGGGCCATAACTCCAATTCTGCAAAAAGTTGAAACACAACAACAAAACCCGTAATATATGTTAAAACATTATTGCTTCTTGTGATACCATACCAAATTTGTAAGGAATTAAATGAAAAATAAAAAGGGCCATGCCAAACTCTTGTGGGTGGAAAATGTAACACATGCACCCACAAGAAATGAATAATAACTTGCATATGCACATCCCTTTTTGGGCAATAAAGGGCCATACTCTTGTGAAAATTAACACACATCTTTTATTTCACGATATGCACAATTCATTTGGGTGCAACAACAAATTGCAAAATATTTGGGTGAAAACTGTGGGACTAAATGCATGCAATTGAACACAAGAAACCAGAAACTAGGTCATGAAGGGCCATATCTCCAATTCTGCAGAAAGTTGAAACATGACAACAAAACCCGTATTTAGATTAAACATTATTGCTTGTTGTGAAGGAATTGAAGGAAATACAAAAAAGTTCTTGCATTTTGTACAATATACCCATATTTGGCAATAAAAGGGGAATAACGCCGCCAAATTTAGTTGAAATTTCACAATTTACTGACTTGTCCACATGGTTCATGCAACTGACTTAGATTATCCAAATGATCATTCTAGTTTAATTTTCCTGATAATGTAATAACTATCACGATAGACATTATAACAAATGCATGAAAACATTGAATCTCCCTGAAAAAGCCTTGGTTTAAGTGTACTGTATTGTTTCAAAACTGTAGAAACGGTGCAGTGTCGGAATTTGCATGATCCCTATATGCTACGCTGAATGTTAAAATGTTCAACGCTATAAGAAATGAACAGAAATGAATGCAGTCAATGTATACTTACTTGTTATCATCCTGACTTTTCTCTATGTTCGTCAAAATCTTCAAGACAGCTGCCGCAGGTTCACAGTTTTTAGATATTTTCTGTAGTAATGCTGTAGTCGTACTGTGTTTGAAGAGTCCAAGAGCTCTTTTTTTAAGTCCATGAAGCAGACAGGCTTCAACTGCACCTAGTGATCATAAGAAAAATGCTGGTAATCACAAGAAATATATATGGTACATGTACATACATGTATGCATAAGTCATCAACTCCTGCATCATTGTAAAACCAATGTCCAGGAATCTCTATGTTCTTTCCTACCTGTGGTTTCATGTGCCCAAACTCATTCACAGCAAATGAAAGCTCTGGTCATAAGAAATCTATATGTGAAATATCAAAGCTCTATCCCTCATGGTTTAAAAGATATAGCCAAGGTTTAAGTTTCTGAAAAGTAAGTCAAAGTTCAAGGTAAAGATCACTAGGTTAAAAGTCAAGGTTACAAAAAAAAGCTCTGGTCATAAGAAATCTATATGTGAAATATCAAAGCTCTGTCTCCCATGGTTCAAAAGATATAGCCAAGGTTAAAGTTTTTAAAAGTAGGTCCAAAGTCAAGCTCAAGGTCACTAGGTAAAAAGTCAAGGTACCAAATGAAAGTTCTGGTCATATGTGTAATATCAAAGCCCTATCCCTCATGGTTTAAAAGCTATATTCAAGGTTAACATTTTTTAAAAGTAGGTCAAAGTTCAAGGTAAATGTCACTAGGTCAAAAGTCCAGGTCATAAGGAATCTATATGTGGAATATCAAAGCCATGTCCCTTGCGGTTAAAAAGATATAGGCCAGGTTAAAGGTTTGTCTACGGAGATGCCAACAACAATGCCGACACCAGAGGTATGGCATTAGATCTCCAGACATTTGTCCTGGTGAACTAAAACACATGTAATTTCAATGGTGAATTCAAGAACATGAATATTTTTTATATTTAATTGATAGCGATTGAAGTGAAATACATGAACATTTTACCAAGGTATTCTGCAGCAGCACAAACACCATGGGTCGCACCAAGAATTTTTTCAGTGAAAACCTGCAAGTATACCAATGCACGTGTACAAAGTATTTATTATAAATTAATCGATAATACATCAACATGTGTTTTACTTACCACATAATGATGTAATACTGCTGCTTTCTTCATGAACCGATTTACGAGTGACAGCTTCCTCCATTATCTGCTTCACCTTTACAAAAGAAAAAAAACATGTATATGATAAAAATCTGCATGGAATAAGTAATATGTGTACATTTCAGTCTCTTCCAACATTTGGCATGGTATCCCTGAAAATGTTCACCTCTGTTTAACAGTTGCATTTTTTAACTTAAATGTGAAAGGTGAAATTAAAATGAATGCAAACATCTTGGAATATTTCTAACACCTTTTAAACCAAATTTAACAAAGGGGTGGTCCCACAAAACACATGAGTGTTGAATAAGTAGCTCATTGCCACTTTTAACTTTCATTTAAGAATGTAAGTCAAGAATGTAGATTCTATTTAAAATTGCAAATTGCAGTCAATGAGTTGTTTGTTACTTAATTTAGAATTTAGTGGGCATCTTTGATAATACCATGGCCAACTCGCCCCAACAAACCTGAGTCACTCGTTGACTGTTGCTATGCACAAAATCATTGCGCAGCTGATTCAAATTCTTTTTATTTAGAATAATAATGATAAACTTAATGACACCCTATTTTTGAGATACAAGTACACCTGTATTCTTACATGTATATTAAATTATAAGAAATAAAGCCGATTTGTACCTACATGCATGTTATATAATACGATATACATGTAACATAACTTGGGGCAGTTTACGCTTTATAAACAACTTTGTTTCCCAATTTACAAAGCGTAAACTGCCCCAAGTTATGTTATATTGTATAACATAAGTACAAATTAATAGATCTGTTATCGTGATCGAGATTAGCATCACAATATCAATCATCGTAACAATATCGCGATATTCAACAGAATTACATTCAGTAGTATTCTTCCGCACTATACCAATTAAGCAGTGTTTGTTTGTTGGTTATTACATGCATAGTATCCTCTCAGTAAGACAGACACATAAATATGTTAAAAAAATATCCTTGAGGAGTTTTACACCAATGTGTGTGACTTGTTTTTGTTTAGGTACGTAGCTCAAGTACATCCATAATAAATAAAAAGAATTTCTTTTCTATTGGAGTCGGCAAGATCGTGATTCTTGAATATTTTCATGATATCGTTGTCAGGTTTACAGTATCATGATTTATTGCGATGACGATATACGATAACAGCTCCACAAATTAGGTTCATACATGTACCTTAAATGGGCATAAGCTGTCTCTTTTTTTTAAATTCATTCTTTTTTTTACTACTAAGACTGGTATACAATAACAAAAAAAGAGATATACACAGGCAAAAGAATTCTTAAATTCTGATATATTTTGTGAAAATTGTTTAAGAATTCCAGTTTGGCAATTATTCACTTGCAATTGATTAACTCAACCTAACTACTTGTATATGTGCATACCACATTGGACTTGACCTTCTTCTCACAAAATATATAGGAATTAAGGTTGTCAAATCAGTCAATTTGTATTAACCGGTTAACTGATGTTTTTCTGATGGAGTACTCAGGTCACTCTGTTACTTGTGTAAAATTGCAGTTGCAGACCCAGATATTATTCAAAGTGGGAGGTGCAAGGAAATATTTATTTGCCCCCGGATGTATATTATCTTATACCTGGAAAATGTTTAATCTTAAAAGCTTTGTGAGTCATTTTATAGCTTTAGGACACTACATAAGGAAGGACCTTTTTGTCTTATCTAAAATATCACATTGGTAGTTTTATCAATATTAAAAATGAATCCAAAGGGTCAGCGGGCGTAAGTCGACCAAGACGGCAAGAGCCAATTCTAGAAGATTCGGTAATATGCTCCCCGATAATATTTCAATGTTTTATTTTTACAGAATTAAGACAAATCTAAATGAGTTTGGAACACCAGTACCCTACAATGTACATTGATTCAGCAATGTATCGTTTTATTCAATGAAATGAATAACTGTAAGTACATTAAGTTGTTCCTTGTTTCTTAGTTTAACCAGTGATTAAGCTAAACGTACATTGTATCTCTTAATGGTATTTAAGACAAAATTATCTAAAAGTAAATCTAAATTATTATACTTAAAACAATTCATTTCATGTATATACCTCCCAGTTATAAAATACAAACAACTCCTGCTGGTTTTAGCAAACCAAGTGACATGTATAAAGACACTTATTGTTGTATAAATACGTATCTAACGAGGATAGACGGTGGGTGAAATAAGTTAGATATTAATTTTTATTTCTAAATATTTCAAAAATGCCAAAAAAAAACGTGATTTTTAATTATGTTCGAGTAATGGAGTACTGATTTTAGTATTCGAAAATCGAACCATCTGACGAGTACTCGGTTAGCCATTTACTTCTTGACAACCATAATAGATTTTTTTATTCCTGTGTATATAACTCTTATTTGTTACTGTATGGCAATTACACGTACAAGTAGAAAAAGTATTAACAACCAAAATCCAATTTTTTTTTGGTAAACACAGCTAATGCCCCTTTACCTAATATGAACAATAACCATTGGAGCTAATTACATGTATATCTATACTATATGTAGCATAGTAGAAACATTTCCCTAGTTTTCCACAACCTTGGTACAAACGCGATATTTGTCAAATCTCTTGATTGGGTCATTTTGACCTTTGAACAGTACAATTAATATCATTTATCAATGATACAAAATGTACATCAATGAATGGCTAGTGAGTTATGACAAGAATTGATAACAGTTCGACAATAATCAAAAGAAGTGACTAGTTCACAAACCTCTAATCAATACATAAATAAACATAATTAACTACCGGTAATAAGTACCGCTCTATAAAAGTACATCAGAGCTTATGATTACATGATTATGTCATGGGTGTGTTTTCAAGTTGTCACTGTAATAAGTACCACTCTATAAAAGTACATCAGAGCTGATGATAACATGATTAGTCATGGGTGTGTTTTCAAGTTACCACAGTGAAACATGTCTTGAGAGAATGCCACATCTGCCACTGAAATGTGGTCATACAAGACAGGTGGTCTCACAAATGAGGTTTTATCTAAAGGATTAGTTAACTAAAGCAAGTGGTTTCTGAAAATGTGGTTTTATCAGACAGGTAGTCAATACATGTATGTGTATTTACAAATATATATATATTTATGTTCTAATTCGTTTCACTCAAACGAACATAAATAATTTATAAAATAAAACCACTTAGGTATGAATCTGTGCAAGTGCAGTTTATTTAGAATAATAAATATTCAAAACAAATGTCACTGTTCTCTGACCACGTGACTAAATGTAAAAAAACAAAATATAAGTTCAAATTTTAAAACTATACAATGTAAATGGTTTGGGTGGGCGGAGGAATAAGATCAACTGCACTGAAATGAGCCTGGTTATTCTATCAAATATCGATTATGTTACAGGTAATAAACAATGAAATTCATGCAATTGTAGATGTGTATAAAACTGACCAATAATTGTGAAACACAAGTAAACATAAACACGTGTTATTGTAACTTCGATAAATATGATATATATTGACTACCTGTCTGATAAGACCACATTTTCAGAAACCACTTTAGTTAACTAATCCTTTAGATAAAACCTCATTTGTGAGACCACCTGTCTTGTATATATATATATATATATATACATGTACAGTTCACCCCCGATATACCGCCATCTTTTGTTTTCCTGAATTTTGGCGGTATAACAGGTTTGGCAATATATCAAGGTTGACTATTTTCAAAGTGTGATTGTTTTCATCTTGACATGCGGTTAATCCCTGTTGTATATCATATCCTGTTTACATCTCACTATTGTAAATTCCGATATTTTCGCCATTGTTTAAGTTTGGACAATTTGGCCACCATATTAAAATTGCCAAAATTAAAGCGTCCAAAATATGTAGATCTAACAGTAGATCTAGATTTGCTTCTTACATTAACCCAGAAACATTTCTAATGTTAACTTTCATCGTTTTTTTTTTAAATAACTCTTTGACTGGTCGGTAATACAAAGGCTTTAAGTTTATATATCTCATCTAGATCTACTCATAATTATTTCTTGACATGTGTAATCACACGTCGTCTTAAATTTTTTCAAACTTTCAGGGAAGTGTGATTTGAAAATTGTGACACTCGTAAGCTGGTCCCCATCTGACTTCTACACTTTGTTCATACAATTGGATACCAGTTTAAGACACTCAATATTCGAGTTATCTCCCTTTGCAGTCGAAGGAAAAATTAAACAAGGTACTGTCAGCTAACATTTTTACTCACACCCGTTTTTTCACCTGGTCTGGCGATATGTTCTAGGGATTTAACATGTATGAATAACCATTTGCACCAGAGAATCAGCAGTGGATGGCGGTATGTGGGTTATGGCATTACAACGAGGGAATTATATGGTAGGATATCATCTGTTCTTCAAGAAATTATGCAGGTTTGGCATTATAACGGAGGCATTAAAATAGGGGTGAAATATATATATATATAGGGTTCACACCAAGATTTCAAATTTATCAGCAAAAAATTAGCAAAATGAATATTTTTATATTTTTTTAGCCGTATAAAATTGCATTCAGCAAAATGAATAAACAACAAGTATCCAAGGCTATAAATAACAGTTTAAAACTGTAATTATATTTCTTCATCATTGCTTTATTATTATATAACTACCTGTACTGTGAATGCTTGTATTTGGGTATGCTCAAGGTGTCACTTGTTCACTTCATAATCTAACGCAACCAGTCAAATTTACACATAATCATGACAACAATCAATGTGTATGGCTTTCACCATTTGATTTTGTTTATTTCACCTAGTTAATTTGCATACTTGTGTCAACTTGTGCTCGTGTCACACACTGGCTAGGTAAACCTTTCGTCTGATGGAGTTTACAATCAAATACTGATACTTGTACTTATCAAACTGGTTAATTTCTCCTCAATTTACTTGTAAATGGCAGGGAGGGATTAGTTTTCACCTGTATTTTACTAATATATTGCCTCAGGACTGATTTTCCCTGGATTGTCCCACAGTTACCAATGATTTTATTTGAGCAAACAAATTAACCAGAAACATCATTTCCAAGCCAATTTATAATATTTTTAACATTTTGCTAAAATAGCACTTGATAGTGTGAACCCCGATATATATATCAGGTGACTCTTGATACCTCGAAGTCCTTGGGACCACCGAAAAACTTCGAGGTTTTAAGAGTGGGTTCTTAATACAACACAAAACAAGGGATTTTGTTATCGTGATTCCTATGAATTTTGCCATAAACAATCCCCGTACCTAATTTTCAAAGATAAAAAACTGCGTAAATACGTTATCTGTATATATTATGTATACAATTGGGATATACATTAACAATCGTCGACATATACTTGGTACCTATATATATAATGCCATAGCATTCACTGAAGCATTAAAAGTTAAATTACCAACTGGCTGTGACACTTGTACTCAACTAACAATCCTGTCAATCACTACTCGATTAGGTCAGGGACTACTTGTCACCCGGTTATCAAAACACCTGTTGTTTAATGTTACAGGTAAGGATCCCGGTGTCGTTCTGGCTTACGGCATTGACTTTTAATCAATTCACCGGTAATTACTCGAACTTCAAGGTTTCAACAGTTAAGTATAAAGGAATATGTAAATGGGGACTTCAAATTGACTTCCAGGTTTCAAGAACTTCGAGGTTTCGACGTTCAAGAGATTGAGAGTTAATTTATTTACTTTATGAAGGAAAAAAGTCGGGACCTGTACAAAACTTCGAGGTTTTGACGGTCGAGCCATCGAGAGTCACCTGTATATATACATAGCTCGCATGCACTAAAAAAATCTTAACAATAAAAATTAACAAATTAAACCAAAAGACACAGCTAGGCGTAGGATTTTTTTCTTTCTCCATCTTCCTCCACAAAAAAGAGAAAGAAAACACCCAAAGATTACAGAAACGAAGGTGACAATAATACCTTACATAAAATATACACTGTGCTTCACGACAAAAGTCATGTACTTGTATTTTATGTATCAGATTTTTTCCTTGAGAGTCCAATGTTAAGACATTCGCTGAATGATTATTGTTGACTACAATGAAGTATGGTGTGGAAACAATAAAATCACATATTTCTGTGTTTGTGTGATGCTATGGCAAATTTGTGAGCGTGTGGGAGGTTGAATCTCTTTAAGATGGCAATTTGTACAGAAGAATTAAGCTGAAATTATTGATTATATTTTCTCTTATTCAAAGTAATGCATTAGAGATATACAAAAATGGTCAGGACAAACACACACATCATCTGATACTGATAACAGGACCAAGATATGCTCGTTTTTCTTTGTCATGATTTTTTTTTTTTGGTGTACAGTGGGCGAAAAATTACATGTAAATATATGTTTTCATGAAGATGCGTGTGAGGTTTTTACCTATTGAAATATTATATAGTACTGAATTGAGTAGATTTGAGTGTCATTTTAAAGGTTGTTTTTGACATGTGAAAAATCTGAATTTAGTATGTACAGCAAAACAAATGCTTCTTAGTCACACAATAGGATTTATAAAATCTTTATCTTATATACATGTATATCAGACATGTCCATGTATAAGCTAATGGTTAAAATACTGTATGGGTTGTAATTTTCACATTTTCTCTCTCCTAAAACAGTCACAGTTTTCAAAATCGGGTCAATCTGAAATAGCTCATACATTTGTACATATGCTAAGTGAGTAACATCAGGTCCTATTACATAGACATGTACATGTATATACAGTTTCATTAAAAACTTATTTACTGTTTCTTCACTGGCTTATCAACACCATGAACATAGTGATTTATTGACACTCCCACTGTAAGGTGTATAGTAGCTAAACGTATATAATCCCTTGTAATGCCTAGGTCACACATTCACGGATCACCTTGCAGGTTCCACTATGGATCAAATCTCATGACTGACCCCGGAAATGCCAATTTCCCAAGTGCGATACGGATGCACAATGGTGTGACTACCGGTTTTGACTTATCTACGGTACCAATGATAATGTAGGAAAGGGGCCATTTGGTAACATGACTGATACAGATTTTTATGGTACAACACAGTTTAATATGGAAACAACACAGCTTAATACAGAATGACATGTATCAAGGTGTGTCCACTGTGGATGAACAACGGTATGCTATGGTATAAGTAAGGGTTAGTATGAATAAGATCGGTCTGATTCGGAATAATACGGACCGCCGCAGAGACACAAACCTGGATTTTCCACATAAAGTTCAGTCATGAGGGCCTCATACTGGCTATGGATGGGTCTTTGAAGAAACCAGTCCCTAGCTCACTATCTCCTTTGCCTCCGGTCACCTCTATATCTGTCCTCGAGTAGCTGGACCACTGCCCTAGCGTTTTGTGCCATATCAATATCCATTCAACTGATTGCAAGCTTCAGTTGTTGATTGTTCATGTTTCATAATGTTATGTACATGTATACCTCTACCTCAAGACACTGACTACGTTGGGCCCTATAAAAAGGGAGTATTTATACAGATGCCTGGTGTCAGTTTGTTGCCAGTCTTGACAGTACAGATATATACATGTACTGCATTAATTCATAATAAACAATCATGGACTGTAGTTTGTCATGATGTAATGTGGTAAAGTATAAAAGACCTTGAGAAACCTGGCTAATCCCTACCTATCCATTATGCAATGTAATGAGATTGTGCCGCTCCGTGACAAATTCTTAACATATTGTATCCTTAGCCAATACTCAGTATGACCATACTAGTACATACTTCATGGTAACTAACCGTAAAAATCCTTGATGACTTCGGGAGCCTACGAATAAGTACAGATTAATACGGTTCTAATATGGACCAAAAAGGATCAGTACATTGTAAAACAGTTTAGTAAGGATGTACTATGGTTGTTTGAACCGTGGTCAAATTTTGAACATGTTCAAAAGTTGTCATGGATGTGCAAGTACTACTACATATGACTACGACTACAATCAGAAAAACAATATGGACTAATACAGATTACCATGAATGATGCCGGACCTTATAGCTTACCCAGCATCAAATCCATGAATGTGTGACCTAGGCATAACCTTAAGTTTGAAAGTGTAAAAAAAGTCACATTCCATTTGTTTGTCAGGGCTCAGGAAAACCACGTCCGCGACAAGTGAAATTCAGATTTGGCGAGTGGTTTCAGAATAGCACTCATCTGACAGACAAGTATTTAAACAAAAAATCAAAAATTAAAATCTGTAGTTAATATTTGTTTTACTATGTACATGTATCCAATGAAGTTACACGTACATCGTTAAGTTACGAGATAACCTGAAATGAACACCTGTCTGGTTATGCTATATCTAGATACAATCCGAAAAATAACACCTGGGTCTCACCTATCTTATTTACAGCAGTAACAAAATGGCAGACAAAGAGAGTTGAAGCCACACAATTTTTTTCAAAGGCTTAAATAGTGAAGCTGGTCAAGAGGTGAAAGAAAGAAATAAATATCTTGATGAAAATAAAAATAAAACAAACACCAGAGCATCTGATATTTTTTAAGCAAAGATGGAGCATTATCAGCTAGAAACTGAAACCGCCAGTCCTGGTATACGAAATACGTCTTTAAATTCAGCCTCAGGGCGAGTCGGGCCAATTTCTACAGCATTAGGCTAGCAATCAAACAATTCTTAAACAGAGAGATAGGAAATAACGGAAAGAGAGATGACTGAAAAGAGTGAGATGTAAGAGGAGATCAGATAAGGAGAGAGATATGTAGATGGAGAAAAGTAAACTGCTTAATTTACATACAAACAGTGAAGAGAGGAGCGGTCTATTAATAAAAGCTTGAAAAATATATAGTATTTGAAATAGAAAGTAACATTAATGAGAATTCCAAAGTAAGAAGATGAACATTCCATTTTATTTACAGGTTCATTTACATTCGGGGATGAAACACTTAAACGCCACAAGAAATACGAAATGTCATGTTACATGTTCAAGGGAGTGAGAAACAGGTCAGGGCATTAGGCAGATTACAGTCGGAAAAAAAAATTAGTGAATAAACAAATAAAAGAATTATCTTTTTTATTTCATACTGCATATCATATTACAAAACAAATCATTACCTTTTCTTAGTATGAAAGTTTGTGTGAATTACAAAAATGGTCTTCCCCCCCAGAAATAATCAATTTTTTTACGATTACAGTCTATACACCAAATTCGGAATTTCTTCATCAAACTGTGAAAAACATGTGCATGTATTTTGCATGGGGAATGGGGTCAAATTTCAGCGCCGTGGAAAACATGGAAAAAGACTTGTAAGCCCATTCACTTTCAATATGTACCAATAAATGTACACAATTTTGTTGTTTAAAATCAAATGGAGTTTTACTCAATACTCAATGATTACCGTATTTTACGGTCTATAGGTCGATATTTTTTTTCTCTAAAGTTGTGACCTCGACCTATTCACCGCATCGACTTATCTTAAAAAAAATAGTGAAATATTTAGTTATAGTATGGTGGTAGCCAATTTTTATTGGTGGAGGAAAGAACCCAGTTACAATTAATGTACCCGAAAATGGATCATCTGCCTTCTGCTAGTCAACTGGCAAACTTTCTTACAAATTTAATCCAGGTTCCACTGAGATTTGAAACCAGACTAAATAGAAGTGAGAGACTTTATTGTTAAAAGTGTTATGTTCTAATTACACAACCACAGAGGCTCACACAGGTAATGTTTACCTGGAAATTTGGTGCTCATTTAATTTTTGCCTTTTTCTTCTTAGATGAAAGGTCTAATTCAAAATGTACATGTAAGCGAAATTTTCGAACTAAATATAATCAAAGCACAGACCTAAATGCCACTAATCCCTCTATTGGGATTCTGTTGTGCCAGTGGGTCATTTTCTTATCATATCAGACATTTTTGCTACATGAGTTTGTCTGCCTTGCATCAGCAACAAACAAGAAGTTCAAAGAATGGAATTTCACGTAGAAAAGTAGTTCCAGTACAATCTCTCTATCCAGCTACAGTGCAGTAAAGTGTTATGTATTACACAGCTGTATTAAACTCTGTATTGTAACTGTAGGATTACACGTGCATGTAATAACAAGAGGTGTTTGTAAAACACAAATGCCGGTTCCCAACAAATTTCTATGCTGGCAAATATTGCAATGTCCTACATTTTGATCCCATCCCATTCCCAGGGGCATGTGATGTCAGTGAAGTGTGAGCAACCCTTAAATTAACTTACAGTCTAAATTTGGTTACTGTATCACAATCCAACCTTGAAATATTGCACTTTATATGTATGCAGGACGGAATTACAGACAGACAAACAGACAGACAGACAGATGATCCAAACACTAGATGCCCCTGGTGGACCTTTCAGGTCTTGGGCATAAAAATATTTATCACTGGCATGTGTACATTTGTGTAATCAAAGTTATAATAAAGAGTTCAGTACGCCAATGCAATACGTAACACTGATACATGTAGCCGCCGAGCTGGATACTGAAATTCCGCCAGGAATACATGTACTTTTCTAAATGGAATTAAATTCATCAAAAATATTTGATAATGTCAATTCCATTTACCAAAATATCTGATGACGTCATTCATGATGTAGTGTTTTGGGATGATTACAATGTACATGTATGTAAATATTCCCCGGTGGTATGAACGTTAAAAGAGGAATGAATTTTATATTGTGTACACAATTAAATAAATAAGTAATTGATAAATACAAAACCACAAAAATGTTTCTATCAGAATCACTTGATGGTTGTAGCGGAAGGATTCTATGAGAATTTAGTCTAATGATAGGGATAGAAACATGTATACATTGTATGTGTACATTTGTCTATTTAACTACAATGCATATGTGCATATATACATGGATGTACATGTATATCTATAATTATAAATACTTTGCTCTAGTGGAAATGTATATAACATATGTCTATAAATATTATGTTAATGTAAAATATGAATGTATACATGTACATGTATAATGTATGTTGATAAATCAGGCTAATTAAAAGAATTAACAGTCCCACTTATGGACATATTGCCAAAATCACTGATATATATATATATATTGAAAAAATCGAACTTCTACCTAAAATGTATATCTGCACCATATATGGTGAGCCCAGGACAAATAAATCTACATTGAACATGTACAAATGGTTAATAGTATAGAGACAAGATGGTGGTACATGTATCATTGCAGCAAAAAAGTCCAAGCCCCAAGGGCAATACAGTATCTCCCTGGAAAATTGGCAAGCACGGAAATATATATATATAACAAATTCCACCTGCAATCTTTAATTTGTTACAAAACAAAAGTTCAATAAAATGTACATATACATATGTATTTCAGAACTACATTTTTAAACCAGCCTCTAGACTGCAGAAATATTAAAAAGAAAAGTTCAAACACAAAGTAAAATTTATTCTAGTATTTTGTCTTTTTTTTTATGTGAACTTATCCCAGCTGTTGTTTGAGGTACATTTATATACACAAATATATAATAAAGATACAAATTATAACTTATGAACTGTATGGTACAAAATAAATCAAACGTGAAATTTTGATTTTAACAGATGCTTGACAGGGTTGAAGAAGAACTATGGCCTCAATCAGCATGATCACCCAGGTGTTGTCACAATACATATAGGTCAAAATTGTCATTGTGGATTGAGATGAACAACAACAAAAATAAAAGAAAGAAAAGAAAACCACATATAATAAATAAAAAACAGAAATATCAAATGGACCACAAATAAATGTGTCCTGATTCCCAACAGATTTTTGATCCGAGGGAAATAAAGATAATCTCAAAAGATTATAAGCATTGTCCTGACAATTCTCAATGTACATGTAGGTCACTTAATATTTATCTGTCACCCAAACCAAACCGCATCCATATTTTTCACCAACGAAAATGCGACAAACATGATCTAATATGTTTATCAAATGGCAAAGAGATTTAAACATTCTAACATCATAAACAACACTAAACTCATAAAATCTGAAGTGAATTCTTTTCATTTTGGATAGTATCGAATCACCAAAGAAATTCCTAATGAATTCTGCAGACAGTTGGTTTCTTTATTTTAAAATGAATTACATATCTATTTGCCATTAGATAAACTATCAAAACCATAACTTGTAGTTGTAACTAGGGCTGTGTATCATGACTCATAAGTGTATCATGATGTAGCACAATTATAAATGAAAGCGTATCACCATGTATCACAATACCGGTATATCATATTGTTAATTTATAAAGCAATTACCGTAGGTGATACCGACAACACACTGATATACTAATAAAAGAACCAACATAATTCTACATTTTATTTTTCTGGAATATATCAACATGTTTTTTTCAGTATCAATATAGTGTACCATCAGAAATAAAATTGCAATATATTGTTGTATCAATGTATTGTTACACCACTATTTGTAAGTCACATTTTCATTGGTCAAACATTACACACCTTAGACTTAGAGGTCACCCACACGTAACCCAATAGCGTATCGTGTTAGATCCTCTATGTGACACGTAAGAAAACGGTGGGGGAAAGAAGACCAAGTGGCCAGAAAACCTGAACATGGTAGAGGACTATGCAGTGCTCCTGATAAGCTGCGTATTTGCATTAATAAATAAATGGATATGCAAGCAAATTAAAATACAGGTGTAAGATACCAAACGCAAATCAACACTAAAGCGTAAAATTAAACACATTTGATCTAAAACATACCGATAGATAAAATATTGAGTTCACTTGTTCTGAATGGATCTTGGTCATAATGTGTGTTAAAGCTCTGTAGAGATAATGGAGATAAGCTGACCCAAACCCAGGTGTTTAAATTGTGGACTTACATTTTACAGATTTAAATACAGATCAATTAAATGGTAATTTAGCAACCAAACCTTTATAGTAAAATCAATGGCAATCGTAATATGGCAACAGAATTAGAAAATACCCACTTAACCGATTTCTTGTGGGTAAAAATACCCACTGGATTTGGAAATGATGGGTATTATATCCAAGTGCTCAGAAAGTTATCTGGAGCATTGACTATGAATATTTGCTTCCTGTAAAGTTGCTTGTAAATCACTTCTACATTGGTATGATTTGAAAAACAAGCTGACAATATGAAAAAGTCTGCTCCTACCCTCTTTTTAGCAGTCTTATAAAATTCATAAAAAATTCTAAAAATAAGATTTTGGCAAAATTCTTGCATAAAAGCATTTCTTCACCTACATGTAATTATGGTTAAAACACATAAAATGAATGCATCATAGTGAATATATATGCAGATAATGATTATTAAAGAAATCTCAATGGAAATGACAAAAGTCTGAAAAGACATCTACAACAGGGCGTCAATCGCTCACCTGATAACCATCTACAAATGTGGAAAGAAGACCAAGAAAAATTATGTACATGTAGGCTGATCTGGCCAAGAAACAATATTGCAGTTTTAAGAAATTCATGAAAATATCTAAAAAATACATTTCAGCAAATTTCTTGCACAAAAACATTTCTTCATACAAGTAAAATGCATTAAATGAATGCATCATAGTGAATGCAATGGGAGATAATTGAGGAAATCATGCAAAAATGAATGAAAAGGACAAAGACTTCAAAAGCACATCAAAAATTAATATTTCCGAATTCTATATAAAAAAAATTAAATCATACATCCATGTAGATCACTCAGAAACAATCTGTTTTTAAATTCATGATTTTCTAGAGAAAGAGATTTTTAAAAAGGGGTATGTTACCGGTATGTGAAGTATTTTGCCCCACCCCAGATCCACCCTTTCAACAGAAAATAAATGTTTAGAAAACTATTAACTTGGTGAGCTAAGGTGAGCTATAAACCAATGTTAGACTGTTTGTGATTTAAGCATGGGGTTTTATGGTAGAATCTGTGGTACCATAGGAAGGGACCATAAATACTGGCAATCCCTTTCAAATTTTTGATACGCCCATTTTCCAAAATGTTGCACTACCGATCGATATACGCCAGTCACAGTACAAAATGACTTTAATCAGATAGTCCCCAAAACCAATGTTAATAGTTTTGCAGTCAACTCCTCAAGTTCCACTGTCACTTTGGTAATATGGATGCCATTTTGACATTTCTTGTAAATAACTATTTCCCCAGTTTGTGTGTTAGGCCCCGTGGCCGTGTGTAGACAGAGAAAAAAAAATAGGAAACCCTATAAAACACTGTTTTAAAACATATTATTAATATTAAACAAAAGATTATGGCAACTCAAATTAACTTTCATTCATGGCTTCAATTGTCGAGAAATTTTGGTAAATTTACCAATGATTTATTTCTCCATAATTTTATCGATTTTTTATAGATCCTGCAACATTGCGCACCAAATGAGACTCGGCATCACTGACTTACCTCTTTTTTCACTGCACGAAGCAGCTTTTGTTTGTTTTCTGTCTCTGAAAAATACAATTATTTATCATTAATTTCCTTAAAATTGTCAACATTTTCTAATAAATAAATACAGACTCTCGGTAAATCAGGTTTACCAAACACTTACCAGGCGCCGTCATCTTCCCTTCTCGTGGTTCATACAGAGCGCTGTAATAGCCTAACAACCTCTTGTTTGATATCATTACATAAAATATAGTGCGGGATATTGCATATGCCCGTAAGCAAAAGTTTCGTCTAATATTCAAAATAGTTATTTGTGTTATTAACATGTAGCGTTTTACAACTTTTTTTAAATATTTGAAAGTATAGATACTCATTAATAGTTTGTCAATCTTGTTTTGAGGACTACATTTTCGACCTAATTAAGAATATTTAGATATTCTGGAGCGATGTAATTTGTTTACGTTTTGATAAAGGTGATATCTAAAGTGAATCGCTTTTGAAAATAAATGTTAATCGTATTTGAATATTAACACACAATTTCACAGTACTTTAATTGTTTAATTTACTTTTAAAATGTAATGACATAAATTGGAAGTAGATTTAATCATATTTTGTAAATTTTTAAGTTTCAAATAGACTGTCATACAATAGCCTAATTTTTAATTATCTGATTAATATTTTTGTTTACATATATATTATGAGACATTTGTTTTATTAGATATTATTGGCAGAAATTAATAAATTATGTTCAATTCAAAAATTATCGGGTAAGGCGTTCGCATTTTATTTAACCCTGTTTCACCAATAATGGCTTCCGTCGGTCACCTGTCAAATGGGAAAATAAACCTGAATTTACTTCGTGATTTCTATCGAAGGGAACTACTAGAGTCGTTGGATAAATGTCTAGGGACAAAGGTATCGAAGGAATCTGAACTTTTAGCTCGCCATCAAATAAATTATTTGCTATGCAGTATTTATGTTTTAGGTAGGAGGGTCTGCGACAAGTTTGTAGTC
The DNA here is from genome assembly GCA_030159075.1 of Atrina japonica. Classification (NCBI taxonomy): domain Eukaryota; kingdom Metazoa; phylum Mollusca; class Bivalvia; order Pterioida; family Pinnidae; genus Atrina; species Atrina japonica. Next base: position 30,558 of record BROG01000842.1, read on the forward strand.
TGCTACTGCTAGAGCCGTAGAGGGGGAGGGGGTTGCGTTAGCAGTGTTTTCAAACAGGAAGCTCTCAACACCAGACTGCCGGCCTAGATAATATATGTGCTTGCATCTATAGCTACCAATAACGATACTTTAGGTTTAATTACAAAATCAACAATTATTTCTAGGTGATTGATGCACACTTTTGGCTTTTATTTTTGTTGTTGGTTGTATTGCTGTTTTATGTCCCACTCAAGAATCTTTCACTCATACAGAGTCAGAGATGTTACCAATGCTGGTGAAGGGCTTCAAAGTTTGGCACTTATGGCCATTGAGCAGTGAAGGTTCTTTAATGTGCCGACACCTACTGTGACACAGGACCTTCATGTTTTTTTGTGCAAACTTGCCAATATTTGAACATTTTAATGGGGGGGACAATGCGTGCAAAAATTCCCAGTGGTTAGCCAGACTGTGTGATCAGTGTTTAAGGGTTCTTTTTGAAGAAGTTAAGTTGAAAATAATCATTGTGGAATCAAGAGTCTATACAGTTTTGCAAGGGCAACACCTTTCCAGCAAAATGGTCGAGTGTTATTGACATTAATTGTGGTGGTATCAGGTAATTTTGGCATCAGGTAATTTCAGGACTTATAGGCAAATATTTTCAGCACTTCCAAAAACATGCATTTAAACTCGATTTTTAGAAATTGATATTCATCAGGAGATATTAATTGATATATCTTAATCAATGTTAGCTGCTGATTTTATTGTTCATGTGCCAAATATACCTGATGCCAAAAAGTTAAGTGCTGAAGTTGTTTGTACAAGTGCCGAAATTACTCAGTTTTAATTTTACCTGATGCCAAAATTACTAGAATTCATTTTGGTGTTTAACAGTTATATTTACTTTGATTCGTTCCGCCACTACTCAGAATTCTTATGGGCATCTACAATGTGGCCAGCAAAGTACACTATACGTCTACTCTAGGTGTATATACTATAGTATTTGACAGGTAACATATAATCACTTAGTGACATAATTACATCTGTACATGATGTTAACTTAATAACACATGTTGTATCTAAGTTCCAAAAGTTGACAAAATTACACCTGTGTATATGTTGACATAATTATCTGTCACGTTGAAATAATTACATCTGTATGCACCTATATTTGATATGTGGACATAAATACACTTACATATGTTGAAATAATTACACCATATTTGTCATGTTGATTTAATTACACCTATATACACATGTATGTTGAAATAATTACACTCGTATTTGTCATGTTGACATAATTACACCTATTAATAATATATAAAAATAAAATTTGTGTTTTTGGGCAAGATTTGCCAAAGGGTTGGAACCAGGTTGGGGCAAAATAGGTTGCAAAATGTACCCCTGTTTGAAAATCTTCTCCAGAACCACTGCATGAACTGAAAAACAAATTGTTTGTGAGTGATCTACATGGATGTATGATTAAAATTTGTATTTTTCATAGAAATTGGAAAATCAATTTTTGATGTGTTTTTAGGTCTTTACAGATTTTGTCATTTTCATTTATTTTTGTATGATTCCTTTGATTATCTCCCCTTGTATTCACTAAGGTGCATAATTTGCATTAGTTTCATGTGTTTTGTATAAAGGTGAAGAAATGTTTTTGTGCAAGAATTTTGCTGAAATTTTTAGATAATTTTATGAATTTCTTAAAACTGCAATATTTGCGTTTCTTGGCCAGATCAGCCTACATGTACATATTCTTCTTGGTCTTCTTTCCACATTTGTAGATGGTTCCCAGGTGAGTGATTTAGGCTCTTTGGGACACATGTTTATGATATATGAAAAATTATTCAAAGAATATTAGAATATCAGTGGTATCAAGAGACAGGTTGTGTTCTATGACAGTGGCCTTCTATGACTGGTCTCAAGAGACAGGTGTTCTTCTATGACAATGGTATCAAGAGACAGGTGTTCTTCTATGACAGTGGTCTCAAGAGACAGATGGTGTTCTATGACAGTGGCCTTCTATGACTGGTCTCAAGAGACATGTTCTTCTATGACTGGTCTCAGGAGACAGGTGTTCTTCTATGACAGTGGTCTCAAGAGACAGGTGGCCTTCTATGACAGTGGTCTCAAGAGACAGGTGGTGTTTTATGACAGTGGTCTCAAGAGACAGGTGTTTTTCTATGAAAGTGGTCTTAAGAGACAGGTGTTCTTCTATGACAGTGGTCTCAAGAGACAGGTGCAATGGTGTTCTATGACAGTGGTGTATTATGAAAGTAGTCTCAAGAGACAGGCAGTCTTCTATGACAGTGGGCTTATAAGACAAGTGGTCTTCTATGACAATGGGCTTATAAGACAGGTGGTCTTCTATGACAGTTGTCTAAAAAGATTTCTATGACATTGGTCTCAAAAGACAAGTCTTCTATGACAGTGAACTCAAAAGAAAAGTCTTTTATGGCAGTTGGCTCATAAAACAGGTTCCATTGTACTAACAATTTTCCCCTAATTTGATGTTTTATGCTTATGTTCAAAATGTATTTACTATTACGTTACAGGCATTGGTGTGGGATGAAGCACTGACGGGACCATTTGGACTTATTGCTGAGTACTCATTGTTAAAGGTCAGACTACATTGTATATACATGTATTTATCATTTTAAAACCAAATTAGTGATTTTTTGTCTCAGTATTTTAACTTTAATTTAATGTTTATTTGCAATGTGATATTCAAGTTTTATTAGTGTGAATGAAGACTATTTGGTGTACTTTATATTATAATACATGTAGAGACCACCCCAAAGCTGCAAGTGAACATTCAAATTTTCTCACATAATCAATGCAAGATATTCTTGGTAAAAAGTCTAATTACTTGTACATGTACCTATGGAAAACATGGTGTGAAGGAGGAGTTTTAAATTAAAGAAAAGTTTGTTATAAGTGAAAAAGAATGTTGTCACCAAGAAGTCAACATATATCATGGTCATATCATTATCCCCTTGGCTCTTTATGTTCAGTACAATATGCCATCTTAAGTCTCAGTCACTACAGGACCTGCATGTTTCTACTGGTGGTCTGAGGGCATTTTTTGTGGAAAAGTGTGTGTGGCATGCACAGACATTGTACTATTTTTCAAGACCATAGGACATTTTTTGTGGAAAAGTGTGTGTGGTATGCACAGAAATTGTACTATTTTTCAAGACCATAGGCTAGTTCTAAATATGTTAATACAGCAGCTGTTGCACACACAAAACAAAACATCTTGTCATGCACTGGTAATGCCTTCTAAATTGTCCTCAAGCTGTATGACTTGGCTACCACAACAGCCAATAATCATAAGGCACACAAAGCCACATAAAATGTCCAAAATGCATGGCCATTTGTGACTGAGGCTTTAGGTAGATGGAGTGTTGTGTACAAACTTTATGTTTTGATTACCCTTATTTAAGAATTATTCCATTTTGATATATGTGTATTGGGTGATCTCTGATTATTCATAGGATAGTTTCACACCTCTTAAGAGATTGTATTATTCTATTCTTGCTTTGTTGATTTCTGTATCATCATCTTGTCTTTGTTTTATTTTTCCATGATAGGAACATGAGGTGGAGAAGATGTTCCCCTTATCCTCTAAGGGGTTGTCTCAAAGTACAGTACAGAACATCATCTTTATTACAAGGCCAAAACTGGATTTAATGGAACAGATAGCACAAAACTTACTACAGTCAGTTCTTGTGTTTCTATCAAATAATTATATGTTCATGCGTAAACATTTTTATTATCTACTAAAGTTTGAGATGTTCCCTTTACATTTGTAAATCAATATTTTATAATCAGCTAAAGTTCGAAATGTCCATGTTAACATTCTAGATTGAAAAAAATGACTTTCAAGCACATTCTTTGTTGTTCTAAAGTTTGTTTTATATTTCTGTTTTAATTAGGGAGGAACACAAAGGGGGCTTTAGAAAAGAATACCACATAATATTTGTCCCAAGGAAGAGTTTGTTGTGTGAAAGAAAATTAAAGGTATACATACATACATGTACATTATAGAATAATTGTAATTGTAATTTTGATGAAACAAATTTGATTTGCATTTGATTTCCTTGTAAGTTTAGTTGGAATTCCTAATTTAATTCCAACTTTACATGTATTTGAAATAAATTCAGTTTTTATATACAGTAAATGTAATTGTAACTTTCATGAAATAAATTTGATTTGCATTGACTTTCTTGCAAGTTTACCCTAGTAGGAATTTCTAATTTAATTCTAACACTACATGTATTTGAATTAAAATCAACTTTTATATACAGTAACTGTAATTGTAACTTTCATGAAATAAATTTGATTTGCATTGACTTTCTTGTAAGTTTAGTAGGAATTTCTAATTTAATTCTAACTCTACATGTATTTGAATTAAAATCAATTTTTATATAAAGTCATATTTGCATTAAAGGCCACCTCTATGTAAAAGGCACCAGCCTATAAAGGCAGTTCAAGCATAACCTTTGTTAACTTTCTATGATAAATAAACCTCTTTATAAAAGTAACCTGTCTATAACACTACTTTTGCCTGTTCCCTTGAGTGACATTTTTAGACAATTTTGACTGTACATTCACCTTTCATTGTAAATTGTGTGTCATACATGCCATATTTTTCTGAGGTCATTCTGGGATTTTTTCTGGGACAAATATTGCAAAATTCTAGGACACTTTCTGGGACACTTTTAAATTCACTTTTCAGATGTTAAATAAATACAAAATTGTTTTTATTTTACATGCACATGTTGCAGCAAACTTTTTCAGTGACTTTCACACTTATTACAATTATTATTATTAAAGCATGCATACATGTGACAGAAATCAGTTCAACTGCTATGCCACAACTGGAGATTTTTAATTTTTAGGTGGAGATTTTTAATCAAAGTTTTTTTATAATTTCTGAATGTTTTCCTTTTTTTTTTTTAATTACTTAGCCAGCTGCATGCGTTTTTAATATATATTGTATGAATTTTGCAAGTTTATACACCTACCAGTTGGATAATGTATAACAACTTTGTTTATGATTAGAAAAAATAATTAAGTTTCCATAATTTGAATACCAGTCCGGTTCCGTTTATACTACATGTACTTCCAGAAGTACGTCTGCCATTACATGTGCTTTGTGACAATTTAGACCTTTAGGTAAATGCCTTGCATGTTTGATTATAAATAAAATAATGATTTTTTGGTTATTTTGTTGTTGTTGAATTACATTACAAATATCTTTTGCGACTATAAGATGTTGTAATAACTATTTCTGATAGTTGGTATCATGCTTCTAATCATCGATGATCCAAGCGTGTTACATGACATACACACTCACTCATAGACTAAGCCTAGTCTTATCACCAATTAACTGCCAATCAGTGGACGAGACGACGTTATATAATCATTAACACCCTTAATATTTGATATGCCCATAGGCTATTTACCTGTAAAAGTGTCAACCAATTGATAATCGGACGTTTGCTAATTAGTAATTATGAGGACTTAGAGACTTCGTGTGAACAAAATTGTGGAACAGTTGGAATCTGGGACAGAAGCAAATTTTACGCGAAAATTGGTGTCCCAGCGGGACATGTTTTAGGAGTTAAATTTTCCGGGACATTAGGTGTCACGCCAGGATGTATGGCATGTATGGTGTGCATGCTAGAAATTTATTTTTTAATTGATTTTCAATTTATTATAGGGCCTAATTGACCATCATTCAAATTTGAAAGTCTAATCAAATTATGGATAATATGTAATAATGTCAACCATTTTCAGTCTCAAAATCTAAATCGGTTAAAATATACAGAATTAAAGTGCATCCTTGGGGGCTCAGTTTTATTCATTTTGTGTGTCCTGAAAATATTTAATGTGTCAGAGACGCAGAAATCATGAGTAAGGGAAAATCCTGTATATGTATGATTTTTGTATTGACAACGGTATACAAATATTTGTTGTTGTTTTATCTGTTATAGGAAATGGGAGTATATGGAACACTTACAAACATTGAAGAGTTCAACCTTTCACTGATCCCATTTGACTCGGATCTGTTGTCAATGGAGATGGACAATGCATTCAGGGTAAAAACTTGAGTAACTTCATATCAGATTTAATTACTTGCATGTGTAATCATAAAGTTACAGTACAGAGTTCAATATGCCCGTGCAATATGTAACGTCGTATTGCACTGTAGTTGGATACAGAAATTTTGCTGGAGCTATTTTTCTAAATGCGATTCATGTCATCCAATATTTGATACCTTTATTAAAAGTGGAATTATTTTTAAATTTGTGCACAAATATAGATAAATAAGGGACATGTAATAAATACAAAACCACACAAATGTTTTTATCCGTATCATCAGACTGCACTTGATTGTTGTATGCTCTCATTTAATCCATCCGCTACAGTGATCAATTGAAGTCTGATGATACGGATATATATGTGTAGTTTTGTATATGTACTGAGTATATATACACAAAAGGCTTGAAATCAAACTCAAAGTTGTTTAAGAAAGAAGTTATGTGTGTATTTTTCTATATTCAAGCATCACTGATCTGTTGATTATATAATTTGTTTAACTTATAGACACGATAATTCTCAATATAAAACATACACCAATATATCAATTTATTATCTTTAAATTGATCAGTTCCACATATACCAAAGTTTTATTTACTTTGAACAAATGGATTATAGTTTTGTTTACGTATTTTATAGGAATGTTATCTGGAAAATGACTACACATCCATGCATTATGCAGCTCAGTCTTTGATGACTCTACAGGCGTTGTACGGTATCATTCCAAATATAAATGGCAAAGGTGACTGTGCAAAAGTAAGCCCATTGATATCAAAGAACATATGGTTTTGGTCTGTGTGTTGATTTTTCAATGCAATTTGTCTTACATCTACTTTTCTACTTGCATCAGTTTTTTTTTCTATCAAACATTTGGCAATATAATCTGGATCAATATAATCTGGATAAACAATTTCATTTAGCTGTTTAGCTCTCTTTTAACTCTTAAAATTAACTATCTGGTTTGATTGATTTGTGTTTATTTATCAGCACGTTGTTGACATGATGCTGCGTATGCGGCGAGAGCTTGGAGGGAGGGAGCCGCAAATCACACCACAAATTGACCATTTACTAATTATAGACAGAAATGTTGACCTCCTGACCCCTATGTTATCACAACTCACATACGATGGATTAATAGATGAGATATTTGGAATAAATAATAGTAAGTATGATATCAAATGTAAACGTGGTAATAACAGTACATGTGATATCAAATGTAAGTGTGGTAATAGCAGTAAGTATGATATCAAATGTAAGCATGGTAATAACAGTACGTATGATATCAAATGTAAGCATGGTAATAACAGTAAGTATGATATCAACTGTAAGCGTGGTAATAGCAGTAAGTATGATATCAACTGTTAGTGTGGTAATAACAGTAAGTATGATATCAACTGTAAGTGTGGTAATAACAGTAAGTATGATATCAACTGTAAGAGTGGTAATAACAGTAAGTATGATATCAAATGTAAGTGTGGTAATAACAGTAAGTATGATATCAACTGTAAGCATGGTAATAACAGTAAGTATGATATCAACTGTAAGCGTGGTAATAACAGTAAGTATGATATCAAATGTAAGTGTGGTAATAACAGTAAGTATGATATCAAATGTAAGTGTTGTAATAACAGTAAGTATGATATCAAATGTAAGTGTGGTAATAGCAGTAATAAGTGTGATAATATCATTCTAATTCACTTCTTTTATTTTTACATTTCTGATTGGTTGTGGCAGATTTTTTCCATCAGGTACAAACTTGATACACCTGACACAAAACGATTCACATGACCCACTTTTGTGAATCCATTTCTCAAATTCCACTGTCCATTTTCATACAGTCCATAAAATTGATATAGAATGCATAAAACCCTCTTGTCAAACACATGTTATGTACATGTAGTTCTGACTTACTTTTGTCAACTTTTTATGCCCCCGGCCATCTGTTTGTCCGTCTCTGTCAATCTGTCTGTTTGTGTGTCTGCCCATAATTCTTTCCCACTTACATATAAAGTGCAATATTTCAAGTTTGGATTGTGATACAATAATCAAACTTAGACTGTAAGTCCATCTAAGGGTTGCTCACACATCACTGACATCACATGCCCCTGGGGTGGGGTCAAAATGTAGGACATTGTAATATATAAATTTTGGATTGTGATACAGGGTTGCTCACACTTCATTGACATCACATCCCCCTGGGGGTAGGGTGGGGTCAAAATATAGGACATTGCATTTTTTAAAGTTTGGATTGTGATGCAGTAACCAAACATGGACTGTAAGTATATCTAAGGGTTGCTTACACTTCACCGACATCACATGTCCCTCCGTGTGCACTTAGCTGACATCACATGCCCTTGGGTGTGGGGTCATTTTATTTGCCAGCATAGAAAGTTGTTGGGACTGGGGGCATTTGTGTTTCACAAACACATCTTGTTGAGTCTCAGGGAATCAGTAATGTTTCAATATATCAAAAACTGACAAACTCGAAATTTTCTGAATGATTTATCATTTTATATCAGATATTTTAGTCATTTTTAGTTCAATTGCAGACAGCTTGCTTGCTTACTATGCTTTTTTGTACTAAAAATAATAAAGCACATTTACTTTTTGAAATGAAACATAAATAATAACATCTCTTAAGATCAAGGCCATGTGTGTATACATACACTCTCTAATAATCTATCACTTCTGATCAGCATACGATCGTGTCCCAATGAACCTAAGTCGATTGCCAGTTTACTTGCTGAAGGCTTGTGGTCTCTTCCTGGGTATACTTTAACTGGGTTCCCCCCCCATTAAAAGCTGGCCACCACCATATACATGTAACCGAAATACTGTTGAGTATGACATAAAGGACTTTTTAAAATTAAAAAAAGGAACTCAAATAATTTATTATTCCCTGAACTTATGTCAGAGTTAAGCTTAAATCAATCCAAAGTGTCTAAATATATGATTTAACTTCTGATCCATACCTTCAACATTAATTGATCACAAAATAGAAATGTTTATCACATTCAGTATATTCATATTACAGTAGAACCTGTCTTTAGAGACCACTGTCTTGAAAGACCACCTGTCTTTTGAGACCATGTTTTGAAAAACTCTTAGTTAAATATATCTGTAAATAAAACCACTTTTGAGAAACCACCTGTCTCAATAGACCACATATCAGTGGCAGAAAGGATGACATCTCAAGATGGGTTCCACTTCGCCATGCCCCTCACAGCAGATGAGGATTTGGTATAGCTTGAATTAGAAATTATGTTTATTTTAAGTGATATAATTCACACATAGGTTTTATCGTAGTGGATTTTACCATGTGTAATTTTTCTACACTTGTACCTTGTATTCCATGCATATTTCACATTTTAATGATGTTTTTGGAGGGTTATATTACCTGTCTGCAGTAGGTCTTGAATGTTTTTTTTCCATTTTTAGCAAGTGTCAAGTTACCTCCAGAGAAATTTCAGTCAAATAATCAAACACAGGATGAGGCAGCTGTACCGACAGAAAAAAAGAAAATTATCCTCAACTCCTCTGATGAACTTTATGCTGAACTGAGAGATAAAAATTTTAATGCTGTTGGGTCCATCGTCAGTAAGAAAGCAAAAACTATTACAGCAGAGTTTGATGTAAGACATTTTAAGATTATTCATTTTAATATATTTGTTACATTTTGTATATACCGTAATTTATCTAATTAAGGCGCTGCTCTAATTAAGGCGCCGCCCAGTCTGAAATCGTATTTTTCTCTTTAAATAAAGGCGCCCCTTGGGATGAAAAATATGCACTAATAACATATATATATTTATTGAAATTGAAATATTCAACAGTACAAATCTAAATCTAGGAGTTCGTGTGTAGCAAAGACCAATGATATTGTTCTAATTAATCCAATTATGTTTTATTGATGAATGTACAATGGACTCAATCCCACACGGCACACGTAATGAGTGTCCGGTTGTGTGGTTTTACCTGGGGTTGTTACCTTCAGCTGGAAGTGTATTTTTTACGAATAATTCCATAGCGTGGTGTCCGCATTTCAATCCACTCGTGTATACCTTTATTTAATTTTATTTTCAATTCTTTGGTATTTTTAACATCGTATTTTCTCGCTTCAAGCGAAAATGATATGTCATCATTGTATACCCGCCATACTTGTCAAAACTTTTGAACATCGCGATCCCGATTTAAAAACGGAATGTTTTAATCGGCAGTATTTTTCGCAGGCTTTGACCAAATGCGTATCTAACTCAATGGACGACTAAAATAATGTACAAATATTGAGGAGAGGGGGGAGAATAAATGAAATAAAACTGAAGTGAACAATTTTGTTGTTTTGTTTATTTAAGACACGTGTTTAGTAGCCGACCGTGATTAAAGACAAGGTGATTATGAAGACGCTGTTAAGCCTGTCGGAGTTAATTATGTTTGTAAGGATTGGGGTACCTGTTATTTGTTTGTACAACAATAATAAAGACTAATCAAGGGTCGTAAAATTATGGGCAGAAATTATTTTATTCAAAGTGGTTTGAAAGTGGTAATTAAATGTTTTGTTTTTTTTTTTTTCAAAATTACGGAGAACTAAAGAAAAATCAAACTAGAAAAGAAACCTTACACCTTGAGCAAGTATACCAAGCGGTGTTTCTAGATAAATTGAACTGTATATTAAAAGTCAGAATCAGTCTTCAAAATGAAACGTATCAGTGAACTTTCGTAAACCTCAGAATGATCCGAAAACTCACTCCGGAGCCTGGTAACCAACGACTACAAGTTATTGCCTGTCCACCTAGGCCTAAACACTTCGCTGTGTTTGACAAACCAGAATATGCCAGTGCAAGTTGTATCCACCATTGGAATAGTTCCTAAAGATGATGGGCCTGATTCTCTGACAAATACTAAAGGAAAAATACACACACGATATTCCCATGATCAGAAAAGGAATTGTTGAATATGCCCGTTTAAATGGAATTAATGTGGCTAGCAGACATTTCAGTGTACCTCGGAAAAATGTTTACCGATGGATGCGGACAGATTTTTCAGTTAAACCCATTTCCACAACTGGTAATAAGCCAGGGACAAGGGCGAAATTGTCGTACCCGACATACATTGACGACACACTTGTGCAGTGGATTTTAGAATCTAAGGGAACATTTACCCGTCACAGTTCAGGCATTACAGCTTCGCGCAGTTTCACTAATTCAACCGCAATGACCCAAAGTTTAAGGCATCACGAGGCTGGGTTGAGAAGTTTATGCTTAGAAACAATACGTATGCGAGAATCATTGGCACAGAAACTCCCGCGGGATCTTGAGGACTTTCAGTTTTCACAAATTCACTCAGGAAATTCGCCGCAAATCAAAGTTTTCATTGGACTTCATTGCGAATATGGACGAGACACCATGTTTTTGATCTAGTACCAGGAACCACAATTGATAAGAAAGGAGTTAAAAGTGTGAGAGTTCGTACGACTGGCTCTGAAAAACGTCACGTTACAGTTACATTGTGTGTTACAGCAAATGGACAGTGTTTGCCTGCACATGTGATATTTAAGGGAGTTCGTGAGCTAAAACTCAACATGCCAAAAAATGTGATCGTATCTGTTCAGGAAAAAGGATGGATGGACAAAGAAAAAATGAAGATTTTACTCGGAAAATCTGGCGCCAGTATACAAAAGGAAAATGATGTGCTGGTATTAGATAGTTTTCGCGCACATATTTCGGAGGATGCAAACACCGATTTTAGACAAGCAAAAACTGTGCCTGTAGTAATTCCTGGGGGATGTACTTCAAAACTACAGCCACTGGATGTGTCAATCAACAAGCCATTTAAGGCCCTTATCCGCGATAAATGGGTTTCACATCAGCAACTTTGATTACGACACAGTGAAGATAAAGCCTCCAACTAAACAAATGCTCATAAATTGGATTTCAGAGGCATGGTCCGATATATCTGAACGACAGGATATGATTAAGAAATCATTTTTAGTGACAGGCATTTCAAATTCTTTGGATGGTTCGCAGGATGCGTATTATCGTTCAGATAGTGAATTGTCTCCTGACATGTGTAGTGATGACGACGATGATTTTATTGAGGATGATGATGCTATAAATTTGCAGTTAAATATCTTCCTGACGACTATGAATTCCATGGATTTAGCCGCTCTGACTTATCATGAACTGTACACAATTATACCTGATACAATTTCCATAAACATTAAATTAACCCAGTGATTTGTGATCTAGAAATCTTAGCTTTTCTTTATGACTTTAAATTGCGCTTGATTATATGTGAACATTTTCTTAAACACAAGTGTATATGTTAAATGTCAGATCTATGTACAATTTTTACATTCAAAATAAAATGAGATTTATCAAAGATTAAAATTCTCTGCAACTTTTAAAATGTTGGTTTTTATTTTATTGATGCAGCTTTGGTGTTATAAGAAGTATAACATAATTTTCACGGGATTAGACAAATGAAAGATACAGGTGGCTGTGAAGGTCTAATTCACCACATGCGATAACTAAAGTCTGTTTCTTATACATATTGAAAATGAAAATACATTTATGTATGGGTAATTTCCAGCGCATTTTTAGTAAATAACCAAAACATACACACTTATACATACACAATAACACACTTATAACAACACAAATACGACAGTTCGACAGGTTAAATACAATTAAAAGTTTTCAACACATGCAGGTACTTTTGTAGAATAGATTATAACACTCCCAATTCTTTTGACCTTGATTACTTCAAGCTTGTAAAAACAGCGGGGCATCCATAGGACAATCATCAATCGGCTCACTGTTAAAGGGATTTTAATTTGCGAAACATCTTCCACTTTTAAAGATCAGAGATGCCGTATTTATAAAGTATTTATAAAGGTTGCATTTAATGATAATCAGTTATATGATAAATAAGTATGACATCGTGTATATTTCGGACTGTTTGATATGCATACTTGCCGAGTCGATAACTTGTATTACGATGTCAGACGTAAGCTAAAAAAAATATTTACGGCGGTAAACTGATACAAGTGACTCTAATTAAGGCGCCATGTAAATTGAAAATCCTTTTAAGGACACAATTTAAGGCGCCTATAGATTTGAAACACTGGAAAAAGGGCGCCTTAATTAGATAAATTACGGTAGGTGTAATTAATTGAATTGCTATATATCTTTCATTCGTATTAGGTTGGATGGAATAAATTCTTCTGAATACATGTACAGTTGAAACCCACTTATATTGAACCCTGTTACTTTGAAATCCCGCTTTATTTGAAGTGATTTTGATTCCCTGGCCAAATTCCTTTATTACCATTGTAACTGGTATTTTGAAAACCCTGTTTGTTTGAAAGAAAAATTCATTCCCCTTTAATTTCAATGTATCTGGGTTTGTAGCTTAAAATTCCTCATAAATTTTATTTATTTTGTAGGAAAGGCACTCAGCAAAAACTGTGAGTGAAATGAAACAATTTGTGTCCAAATTACCACATCTACAGCAAGTCCGACAGTCTTTATCTATACGTAAGAAGTTGAATATTTAATCTTAACATCAATATTTGTCCTCTCCCTTTCAAATGTATAGCTAATACACCAATATATAATGTGATAAATAAACATTTTATAGTTTAATTTGGTTCTGTAATAATTAATATTTCTGAATAAGAGGGGAAATGTCAAAAGGATTTTTTTCTTCTGAAAATGGGTAGAGTTTTGTTATAATGATATAAAGTAGTTTTTAATGCATGAGAATTTACTCCTAAAGACTATCATCTTCCAAGAAAACATACATGTTCTCACATTTGTTTCTTTCAATAAATGTCAAATAAAAAAATTTCAAAAAATTAAAAATCTGTGTAAGCTTACAAGAAGTTGTTAGATATGTGAGACTTTAGTTATTATCGTAATGCATTATTGTGGAGTTATTGTAATTTCTTACACATCTCAGTAATAATGGTATTATGAAATGTTAATAATTCTTTCTTCAGATACATCTATAGCAGAATTAGTCAAAGAAAACACAGACAGTGATGAGTTTATGGATTGTCTTAGATGTCAACAGGGTAAGGCTATTTGAGGCAAAATTTATTAAATCTAATACCCAGCCAGCTGTCTTATTTCATGATTCATTTCAATGTAATGATAAGTGTTTACTGCACTTCTTGATCCTATGGCTTTGGACCACACAAAAAATCCTTTTTTTTATTTAATGTTCATCAATATGATTATGTCAAGGAAATTGGTATTGGTGTTTTGTACAGTTTAAAGCATACTTGATTCGTTTGTTTGTCTGTTTTTTACATCCCAACAAGAATTTTTCACTTATATGTAGATGTCACCAGCTTTAGGTTAAGTGCTACAAATTTTGATCTGTGCTATGGACTGACATCAATTCAGTGAGAGTTCTTTAATGCACCACACCTGCAGTGACACTTTACTTCGGTTCTAAAGTCTTATCTGAAATATCTGTGACTGTCACTTCCTATGCTGTGTGCTTGACAAATCAACAGTCACTACCATTTTTTAAAGTCTTTGGTATGATATCACTTGCAAGTCAAACATTCTACCACTAGACTATTCTAAGATGAAGATATTATTTCAGCTAATGATTTCGACTCCTATTACTGTGTTAAGAATTACAATTATTATAATCTAATCTAAGTACACATACAAATCACTCAGAATCGGAATCGTTCTGTATTATTTTCATCATGTAATAAGTATATAACAATTATTTCAGAATTTATAAATGGAATTGAAACAGATAAAGTTCATACATATATAGAAGACTGTATTGGCAGAATGGAACCATTGGACAAGGTAAATTTGTCAAATGAAAAATCTTACCACTTCTTTTATAGAGTAAGGAGAATCTAACTGTGCGGGCTCTCAATATCAGGGTCGAGAAATGTGTATGCTTTTCAATATCAGGGTCAAGAAATGTGTATGCTTTTCAATATCAAGGTCAAGAAATATGTATGCTTCTCAATATCAGGGTCAAGAATTAGGTAGGGTTCTCAATATCTGGGTCAAGAAATAAGTGGGCTCCTCAATATTAAGGTCAAGAAATGTGTATGCTTCTCAATATCAGGGTCAAGAAATGTATATGCTTCTCAATATGAAGGTCAAGAATTAGGTGGGCTTCTCAATATCAGGGTCAAGAAATGTGTAGGCTTCTCAATATCAGGGTCAAGAATTGTGTATGCTTCTGGAATATCAGGGTCAAGAATTAGGTGGGCTTCTCAATATTAAGGTCAAGAAATAGGTGAGGCTCTCAATATGAAGGTCAAGAAATGGATGTAGGCTTCTTGATATTAAGGTCAAGAAATAGGTGGCCTTTTCATTATTACAGTCAAGGAATAGATGGGCTTCTCAATATGAAGGTCAATAAATAGGTGTAGGCTTTTCTTTTGAAAGTCATATTCTGTTGAAAAAATAGTTATAAGTATTGGGACAATAAATCAGTCTTAATCTTGAAATAAAGACATTGACACATGAGACTGTTCCTTACTTTGTTTTTCGTATAATCTTAACTGTGGAGTCTGGTAACTAAGTCCACTGACACCCTTTCCCCATAGCTTTTCAGACTTTCTTTTAAATAGTAAGGATAGTCTGCCTCTTATATTTGGTGAAATCCTGTATATTTTTGTGGGAACCTACTGCAGTATGCATCTTCTTTTTACAGTTAAATATTTATTTCTTTTCATGAAACCAAGTAAAGTTCAGTGTACTTCATTCCTTTATTAATATGTTCATAGTAGGCCTAAGTACCATCAACAAAATTAAAATAATCACTGCATAAAAAAATTGTTGCTTCAGAGAAATTTCAAAGATTATGGGATCAAAATAGATATATTTTAAAAAGTTCAAATAAACATGAATTTTGCAAAGAATTTCATTTTGCATAGAAATGGGAACAAGATGGCATTAGTTGAATTATTTATGACAACATACCTATGATAGGCCTATAGGCCTAGCTACATGTATGATAAAACATGAAATATTGATCATGGCGACCAAAAAATTTCAAATGGCGAGTAAAATTCTGAGTAGGTCGCTATTTGGCGACTAGAAGTCGAGGTGTACTTAGAGCACTGATATATATACTACTTTGTATTAGTATAACATAGTAATTTATCTATTTGTGGAGTGCAATCAATTTGCCTTTATTCTGTATCACACATATACCAGTCTGTATATTACAGATACATGTTTTCTTTTGTGTTTTTAGGTTCTGCGGTTGATATGTATTCAGTCTTACTGTAACAATGGTCTGAAGCCAAAAGTTCTGGATTATTACAAAAGAGAGGTGTTGCAGGTATGATGACTACATGTTATACCTATCACATATGAAACTACATATACAGTCACGCTAAAGGCCATCCAAACAAAACCTTTGTTAACTTGTTTATTATGAATAAACCTCTTTATATAGGCCACCTGTCTTTAATAACTACTCTTGCCTGCTCCTTTGTGTGGCCTTTATAATAAAGTTTGACTATATTTATCTTGTATGTTTAAAGTTTATACTTTACTTTATGTGTTATCTATCAAGATCACTCATTTAAAAATATTTCTTCTTGTACCTTTAATTTATGTAGGGGTGGTACTTGAACACATTTATTTAACAACTGTGGAGCATCACATTAAACAAGATATGACTGTGTAATTAAAGAATAAATCTTTTAAGAGGACATGTTTCATCTCTTTGGATACTGTTTCTATAATACAGTGGAACCTGTCTTCAGAAACCTACCCATCTGCAACTCCCAAGCACTGGTTTCCTCTTGTAATGAATTTGTAATTTGCTGTAATTGTTTGAAATATAATACACAGCCAATCTTTTTATGACACCGTCGACTGGTTAGAGCATCATTCTTTAAACCATAAAGTCTTTCACCTCTGATCAGTGTGGGTTCGAGCCCCATAAAAACCTAAGCTGATTTTGTGGGAATGTTTGGCAGTTTACTTGTGGAAGGGCAGTGGTCTCCTCCTAGTTACAGGTTCCTGTAAACAGGTTCTCTCCACCGCCATTAAAAACTGGCTGCTACCATATGACACAAAAGTTGTTAAGTGTGGGGTAAAACACTTATAAATCAAACAAATATGATACCAAAATTTTTTACGAAAGGTCCTAAGTCTTAGACTTGGTCTTATGACCACACATATGACTTGCAACTGTTTTACAAAGACTTAAGACTTGTGACTTACGACCAAAGCAGGTCAGGTCTTTATGACTACCCAGAGGCTGTGAATAGACCTAACTTATTTTTGTATGTGTCATAATTTATATTTGTAAATATAGCAGGTAAAAATACTCATAAACTATCAAGATCTTATTTGAAAATATGCAGAAATACCTTAAGACTTGAGTTAGGATAGTGTAGGTAAAGCGGTCCTAAGTTTTGTCTTAAAGTCAAATAACTTAAGACCTACGACTTAGGACCTAGGACAGGCCCCTGATCCTTTGAGATTGGTTGTATAATGGGGTAAAATTATAGGTGCAGTCAAAAGTTGTTATGTCGAGATCAGTAATCTCGATTTACCCAGTTCTCATGAGATCAAATGCAAGTCCTGGCAATTTTCTTTCTATATCTTACCAATAAAATCGTTTGGAGTACATACAATAAATAAATATCTTCACAAAAATACCTTTATTTTGCCCTCTGTTCTTAAATTCATATGACTAATGTTACTTTATATGAATAAATACTTTCTGTTCTTAATGTATAATGACAGTGTCACTTCCGTGATCTAAAAAGGAGCATGGGTTGTTTCTGTTAAAATTTATGTGATGCTTACTTACCAATACAGTTGTGTATTAAGAAATAAATACCCAAACATAAACAATTCCTTTTAATTTGCTTTAAATTTTGTTTGACAAAACACATGGTATTTGTAGCTGTCAGTGTGCACATGTACATGTACATGTAGGCCTACAAGTATTCTGGCAACTACCGAGATTCTCATGAGAGGAATCAGGATTGTATTTTGTGACAGACTCAAGGACCCGTGTATCTCAAATTTTTTGCTTCGTCCTGATGACTTCGAGATAACAAAGTGTGACTGTATGTATGTTCTTTATGTTTTCTATTCAGTGTTACGTTTTTTTGTTTTTTTTTCAACAGACGTATGGATACGAGCATTTGATCACTTTACTCAACATAGAGAAAGCTGGTTTACTGAGGCCTCATGGACATAGAACATATCCGACAATTAGGAAGTCACTCCGATTAATTGTGGAGGAAATTAATGAACAGGTGTGTGTTGTAAAATCATAAAGATGTCATTCTCTCTGTAATAGTTATTGTTTTATATTTTTAATTATTTCCATGATGAAATAAGGCCTGCTTAATGATGTTTCCAATTCATATTTTTGATTGACAGTTAATATGGATCTTGTACACAACATTTAGATAATGAGCTTGAAAATTACAAATTGATATCAGACTACATTTGTAATAAGTTTTTAAAACAGCTTAGGTACTTCTTATATGATAAAGTGGAATTTGGCTTATGAGACCACCCTTCTGCCACACAAATGTGGTCCTGTGGTCTTTTGAAAGATGGTATATTTACAGGGCCCGGCACCATAATACTTGAGAATTTACTCAAGTCAAAGAATATTCTCAGCGTGGCCGACTCGGCCAATCAGATTTCAGGATTAGCCAAAGTTGAGTAAAATGTTTATACTTAAGTGATTCTTAAGTTTTATGGCGCCAGGCCCAGATATATTTAACTAAATGGTTTTCAAGATGTGGTCTCAAAAGACAGTGGCTTCTCAAGACATATTTCACTGTATCAAAATTATATTAAAAGCTTTATTACTTTTCACCACTGTGATGTGATGGAGATTTCGTAGTGAATTAAAATGGCATAAAATGATATCATTTCCTTTATTTGTTATTCGATTTTACAGAACCCAAATGATATATCTTACGTGTATAGTGGTTATGCTCCGCTAAGTATTCGACTTGCCCAGTACTACGCACGGCCAGGATGGAGAAGTATTACAGAGGTACTTAACTTACTACCGGGACCAACAATTGAAGAAATTCAGCAAATTCCTGTTGCTCTTAGAAAAAGGCGTATGTATTTATTTCATTCTGTTAGTTGCCTACTGATGTAAAAAACAGGGTTGGGGGATTATGTATCCATCCACCAGTCCATTAACATTTTGGATTAATTTTTAACAATGTTAAGTAGTTGCTCACCATTCCCTTTATACTGGTTTCATAAGTAGGTGACATGTATTGATTCATCAATACTCTCAGAATGCTTGTTTATAATGGTCTCAAAGGTAGGCTACATGTATTGAGTCACCAATACTCTCAGAATGCTTGTTCATATCATTTTCAATATTTTTACTTTTTTCAAATTAATTGCGTTTCTAATTTCAAATTTAACCCAAATTTGGTATAGAACTTTTTACAAATAAGATTTAGGATGAGCTCTCTTGTGACATAATTTCAGAAATATTTTCCAGAGTTATGGGACTTTGCAATCTTCAAAATCGGCTTTCTTCTTGGGGCATAGTGATACTTGAACACATCTAGGTTTTTTTCTTCTGAAAATATGAACAGATAAAATATATTTAATACTGTATACATAGAAATACAGCACGGATATTCATGTCATCCTTAAGTCTAAGGTGACTTAGAGCAAATTTTAGACGGGGCGAATATGTTTTCTGTTGTAAAAGGGCAAAAATAACCAGGGGTTAAAACTCTCAGGAATACAGTATGATAAACGCAATTCATAAAGATGAACTTATCAGATTTACATTTTTCATATGTTGTCACCATGTTTCTTTTTATTTCAGGATCATCAATAGGTTCTTCACATTCTAGTACCATGGATCAGAAGGTGACACTTGTGTTTTTCCTCGGTGGGATAACCTATGCAGAAGTAGCAGCATTAAGGTTCTTAGCACAGCAAGATGACGGTATACACATTTACCTTTTTAAAACATGCATGCTATCATTATTTTGTTTATAAATTCTATTTTAAAAATGAATATTTTACTTGATATTTTCAATTTTTCTTATATAAACTTCTGTCTGCATGATTTCTTTCTTTTTATTATTATAGTGCCTTATCTTCAGTTATCTAGTTGCAGCATGCTAAATTCATACAAACTGTCAAAATTGGCTTTTTAATTGCATCAACAGTTAAATTAAAAAATATATATTTATTTCATAACACAAGAAAAAAAAGTTAGATATATCAAAAAATTTATATTTCATAACACAAGAAAAATGTTTGTGAATTAAAACCTTTATGTTACAAGTACAGAGAGTTAGAAATGACCTCAAGAAGCCTGCTTAATCATGTTAACCCTTTCAATATGATGGTGTCCTATAACGCCCGCTAAATTTATTGTTCACTACTCACGATAACGCCCACAGTCGCCCGGTAGAAGTACAACCGCTGATTACGAGAATGTTGCAAACCGCCTAGTGTTTCTCCTTCAGTGGCTTCACTTCAATTTGGGTTTTTCCCACTTTTAGTTTATGACCGGAAATCACGATTATAACGAGAGTTAGATGAGGCTTTAGTCTATATTATTCATGTTCATGTAATGGATGCCAGCAAAAATAAGCAACTTACGATGAATATAAAAGTGCTATTATTTTGAAATCAGTGACTGAAAGTCGTTGAAAAATGGCTGCCGCTTATGCATTCGAGATTTCCCCAAGATGTTTAAGATATTTTCAACTCTGATTCCGACACTAAAAATTACGTATAAGTATCTGATTTGAATGATGATTTTGCACGTGAATAACATGTAAACCCTATTTCTATGGAAACAGAATCTGAGATAGATATCAATTTCGAATAAGATGTTAGCAGTGATGATGATTTTACGGACAATTTCAATGCAGAAACCTTATTTGCGGAACATGTGTCGACAAATAATTTAAATCAAAGCGTAAAATTTAACACATTTACAGCTGAAAATGTTGGTACAACTTACAATTTGGATATTTCATCAAGTCACAACTGAATTAGATATTTTCATCTCCTTTATCATGATGAGTATACATGCAATTTTTTATATGAAACGCAAAGGAAAATTGTGTATACAATAAACTGTATATATGTATTTAGAATGTATTGATTTATTCAGGTTTTTCATTCAAAATTTTTATTTGTACATTATTAAAATAAGATCATATTCTTAGAATTTTTCTCACAAATTTATTCATTCCACACCCATAAAAGGCATAAATTGCTTCCTTGTTTGAGGTCATTTCAAACTCTGTTACAAGCTGAAATTATTTTGTACGTTATGCATGTTATATATTTAACTTTTTGATGTCTTTGTGGATAGTAAAATATAAAGTATAGTTTGACATCATATCTTCATTTCATATGTTCTATTAAATGTTCTGTAATGCTCTCCCTGCCTGTGGCACTCTTATGTTGCGTGTTAATGTTTCCTATTCCACTCTAGTCTATGCACCTCAGTGAAATATACGTTTTTCTCCTTTGAAATTTAGTATCACAAGAACCCAGATAACAGCATTATGATCAAATATATTGTTGAAGAAATAAGTTATAACATATCGATGAATAAGGTCTGTGTCATAAACTTAGGGATAAATGACAAAGTCAGATATTTCAACAATATTAGATTTAAGTTATATATCTCAGAAACTAGCATTTATTCACCAGATTGAGGAGCGAATTACAATTTATGACAATGTATTCCATCCATCCGAAGGCCATTCCTCCTTTAGCCATTTCTGGTTTAGAGGATAGAAGGCATACCAGTATATATGTACCGGTATATAATAAGCATTTAGTACTTCTGTTTCATTTATTTGTCACCAATTATCATCCATTAGTAATAGAAATTGAGGAACTTAATTTTTTTTTCACTTACCAACTTTTCAGTTTGACAGAATTTTAAACAAGAACCATCATAATATTCCTTAGATATTCATAAAAAGATTCTTTAAGGCTTTTGGGTTTTATATGAATTCCACTGTTCAAGTTTCCGGGTAGTTTTCATAATGAACACCATCATTCATATCAGGTTTAAGATCAGGAAGTGAAATAGACATGAGTCAAACTTGAGTTTTGTTTCAACTTGTTTGATGTCATCTATTTCAAGTCAAGCATAATTACATTACCAATGATTACCCACAAAGTACCGAACACTACAAACTTTGAGTTGAAAACTGATTTCCTGGAGATTGACATTTTGGCTTTTTAAAGTCTAAGGCTGTTGGCTTATCCAGGGCGGGCCTACAAACCTTTGTCTGTAGTGCTGCGCCATTTAATATAGCAATCTATAGACCCTTTCCACAGAGCACACTTTGTGATAACATTAATCTGAATTTCTTAGCAGTATCAAATGTAACTCTCCAATGACATATTCCCAATTCCTCAACCATTCCCTTGGATGTGTGTATTGGACTAAATCCCACATTTTCACTTTCTTCCATCCCAAAATTAATTATGCATGACTTCAACTGATAGGTGGTAATGAATACATCATTGCAAGTACTAAACTGATTAATGGCCCCAAACTGATGCAGTCGGTGGTGGAAAATGTTAGAACAAGTAATAAACCAAAGCTACAGAGAATGGACTCCGCATTCACATAGGTTTGACTAATATTACTTCTTTGCATACTGCTATCACATGTTTTCTTTCTGTGCTTTAAATTGTTAACATTACTATATACTAAACATTTCTTTTTATATGACATATCCTGCCAGCATCATGTAAAAGTGGTGAATTTTCGATTTTGTTATCTAACTATTAATGTAAATAAATATATTATTGTGTTTGTTGCTTTTTATTATTAATAAAATAGTACTAGTATTATATAATGAATCTACAATATCATTTATTATAGCATGTTGCCACATTAACAAACAATATAATTGTTGTCCTAAATTAGTCCTAATTAGATAATGTATTGTGATATTTTTACGAGTTGATGGAACATCAACGCAGTTATGTTGTGCTAAGTTGTTTATTGGGAACAAGTCAAAGCACATTTTGCAGTATGGAGTTAATAACACATTATATTGACGCAAAATTACACATTTATGTGCATTTCAGCAACATAAACTCAACTTTGAGATTGAAATTTCCAAATCACACTCTTTTTTCTTATGTTTTTGCTTTTTTAAAATGATGAAAATATAGTAATTGGCAAGATCTGTCTGTGAAGTTGGACATAGAAGTTGCGTCATTCCTCATTCATGTGATTTTAACTGATGAGAAGCTCTCGGCAGTCTTTGAAGTTGGGAAAATGTTTTACATGTATACACGTATTGACCTAGAGATTTAAGGCTACTGATAGGAAGTATAGCGTAAGGGTATAATACTGCCCTGCTGTCGCATAGAAATTTAATATCGATAAAACGATGTTTATTCGCATAAGATTTTATAATCACATCGCTGATCTATATAGTTTGTTACATAATAAATAAGCCATCAGTACTCACGTTAGGCCAAATGTCTGAGCCAATTATTAGTTACTTTTTTGTAAAACCTAATTTTACCGAATTAAAAAGTATTCAGTATACTGAGTGTATTATACCTCATTAATACTTACAATTGCCGTCAACTCTTATCAGTACTTTCAGTACTTTGATTCTATCTGTAATCTGTTTAACATTATAGATATCATATTTTGATATCACTGAAAAAAAAATAACTGTAAATCAATTTCGGTACAAGAATATCATTGGCACCGAGGTGGAAATTGTGAATGTCATTGTCACAAGATATTGAACTTAGATATGATGAGCAGTGAACATTCTACAAAAATCGGGGAAATTAGCATCCTGTCCTTTATCAACATTTCAGTCTTTGCATCCTCTATGAAATGTGAGACACCAAGTAAGGACAAACAAAATCATCTCTAGAAAGTTATATCAAATTTGTTATTTCTCCTGAAGAATAGTGGTGTTAACATAATGTCTTTTTATGTAAATTATGTGCATATCTGTATATTGGTTGCAGTTTGAAATCATTAACAATTATACTTAAAATTTTATGAAAGCGACCAATACAAATGCTCAAGATGATCATATCTGTCAGTAAGACTTCATCAGATGAGCTTGATTGAATAATGGTCCTCAGATACATAAAAAGGACCACGCTAGATGAGATTTATAGTAAAATACATGGGAAATATTTTTCTGTCAAGAAATAGACCACAATTTGTCAGATCATGATAGATGTGTCATCGTATAGATCAGTTTTTCAAAATGTAAATATATTAATCAAGGGTTTTATTTTTCAAAAGCAATTTTTTGTATTTTTGTTCATTTAATTTTCTCAGTTATCTATGAAAAAGGATATCAAATGAACAATATGTATATTTTACGCAAATATAGACAGACCTGTGTTTGTGTGTTTTAAAATATTTATTTTTAATCTTTGCAGGTGGAACTGATTACGTTATGGCGACAACTAAAATCATTAACGGTTCTACACTTCTAGATTCTATATCACAACACCTGGAACCAGTTCAGTTAAATCCATTCTGATGTCCTAATCATAAACTTTACTCACTTTACTGTGCATATATTTTATATACTGTACGGGGGGATAACTATTCGCTATATTCACAGTTTTGATAAATCTGTGGATTTAATGAACTGAATATAATTTTTTTTTCGTAAAATTATACATATACTTAACATATAGTGGACCTTTTTGCAGGACCTGATGTTACTTTAAGCTAATGCCTATCTGCAAATTAAAAATACTGCTATCACATCAACAGTGAGAAAAACATGAAAATTACAACCCATGAAATTAAACCCCTGTACATTATGAATGTACATATATACAGTGCAGACTATGTTGAAAGTGGAGTCAACAGTAAATAGATTTTATAAGTTATCAACTCCTGTAGCTACATTTGCACTCATCCATTTCAAAGAATGGTAAAATCCACTGTCAGAATTCAGGAGTGTATGATTCAGTATAAACCTTTTACAATCATTTTACATGAAATATTAACCCGTTCGTTCCTGAATTACGACAGTAGACCATACTATTTATTGATTAGGGTGAGTCTAAATATGACCACAGGGGTCGACAAGTTAACTGACTGTTTGCTCTGTTGCAACATTCCAGTATCTTTAAAAATGGATACATTTTACATTGTATTCAAGTGCAGAAGTTGCGAGATGAAAGGTTGGATTCAAAGTGAATAAGTGTAGTGTACAAATAAAGATGAAAGTTGGTTGAAATATTTTATGTAACTTAAAAGTTTTCATGTCGATGCCAACATGTGCAATAGCAAATTGATCTAAGATGACAGAATTATAACACTTTAGTATGATTCTGTAGACCATATACATCAAATAAATAGTAATATTGGACTTTGTCTTGTCCTCATTTCGATTTTGAAATATTATTCAAATGCAATATATTCTAGGAAAAATCGAGATTTTTACCAAATATCTTAAGTTCAACTGATAGAATTACTTTGAAATTTTGTATCACAATAGGTTACCTTTAGAAGCAATATAATTTGATAAGTTTTGGTGGAAAATACGAAACAAAAAGTGAATTTAGTCCATTTAAAAAAACTCAACCTGAATGCCGTAATTATGATGCAGGTGGACCTATTTTCGGACAGTAGTAGTATTTAAGTTGAGCTGGTAACGTCACTTCCCTCACAGCTTGAGTTGGACAGTACAATAGAAAGATGAGCGATTACAATGTTGTAGTGGAATTATTAATCATAATTTTTGTAACATGTTTCATTTAATGTTTAAAATGCGACCATGTATTAAAAATATTTGGAAAAATCTTGTTCATTAAGTGCAAAGAGAAGTGTCCGACAATAGGTACTGTCAGAGAATAGATATTGCACCAGTTTTGCCGTGCAGAAATTTCCAGTGAAATGTACAGAGGCGGGACAAAAATATTCGGATACCTTTATTTTTTAATCTGTATTTCAAATAAAAACCACTTTTTTCAAAAAAATATTGTGAAGCCATTTCTTATCACAATTCAATGGAATTTCCATCATTAAACAGGAATGTTTCCAAATTTCATTGATTATTTGGATGTGATTTTCTTATTTGTAATTACAAAGATTTGACAATCTAAACAGAAAGTAAAAATTCGATGTCACAATTTTACTTACCCATATAGTTAGTTGTCATCATAACATTAATTTTTTCTGTTTAAATAAATAAATCTTTTAATCTTTTCTTTAGAAATTAAAAATCAAAATATTTAATGAAACTGGGTTTAATTCTTTGTTTAAGGGTAAAAATTCTATTGTATTGCAATTAGAAATGGCTCTGCAATATTTATTTTAAAAAATATGATTTTATATGAAATATATAATAAAAAATGATAGTGTCCAAATACCTTTGTCCAGTCTCTGTACATTTATGAGCGAACTAATAATCCAAGTTATTAGTAATGTTTGTAGATCGCGATTATTTTATCTCATTTTATAACACAAATTGCTGTTGGTAATTTTTGCGGTATCTATATTAACGGGATTCGCGATTGTTCTAAGGCACCTGATCCCACCTCTTAGTTTTCAGAGGTCTGTGTTTGTCCGTTTTTGCCGGATTTGTATCTGTGTCCTGGATATACTTGGGATTTATGCTTTGGTATCTGAGATGTTTTATATCTTAATGTTGAGACAGTTTTTATTTCCAATTTGTCGTATTCTAATGGATTTTCGGATACTTCTTCATTATCACTTTAAACGAGAAATTTACCCATGTTAAATAAATCGTTTATATGCTACAAATTAAAATTAGGTACACGGATTTATAATCCTGTTTATTAATAAGTCGAATTGACGCAAACGATCGTCTTGAGCATTATAACTTTGGTATTATATTTATAAAATGCCACTAGATAATCATACTAGCGCGTCTCCTGTAATTTTTTGTTTTCACGATGACAGCATTAATGGAATTAGTTGTACAAATGTATAGACCAGTGGTATAATTTTTCAATTAACCCATATATTTCCAATGTATGTTTTATAAACGTAAACTAAAGTTATAGTTTGCGAACCAAATGCCTTGCATGATCGTTTCTGTTAATAAGACTTCGTGTATTTTGTACAATGGAATGCCTCTGTAGAAATTATATAATTTGGCATCATTTCGGTAATATTTATTTACACATAAAATCAATTTCCGTGTTGAAGCAGGCTTGGTTCATCAAAGGGCCCCCGCTTAATTTTTGTAAGTCCATATGTAAAACTTGTGGCAATCTATTGCTGGTGTTTTCTCGATATAAGAAAAAAACTAGGGGCACTCTGTAGCCGAGTGGTAAGAAAGATGTCACCTGTAGTTCGTGCAAGTGCGAGCTCCGCTGGAACCTAAGCTAAATTTGCCACTTCACTTGCGGATATCCGGCGGCCTTATTCCTAGGTAAATTGTAATTACGTTATTGCCTCCACTAGTAAAACTGGCCACCCCATCATCATATAACTGAAAAATTGTTGATTGTGGATAAAAAAAGGCAAAGAAATCATCTTGGTGGAACGTAAGACAACAATGAAACAAAATTAAACAACCGCCAAAATGCTACAGTAAAACCAAATGGTGGCAGTATAACGAGATTTACTGTACATGTATTCAAGTTGCCCAACATCTTTATATTTTTAAACATATCTTCAATGTTTGTATGTAATGAAACAAAACAAATTTAGATATGTAACCTCTCCTCACCGTCATAATCATGCGACATATCTCCTTTCCATGCCGAAAGTAATTCTTTGATTTCCAGTTCAAACTCAGTGATAAGAATTATACAATAAGAAATATACATTTGTATTACGTTTGTCGTTGTAAGTGTGTAAACTATCAGATAAGCCGCTGTAAGTGATTTGAACTTGACGTTTAGACCATGTTAAAATGGAAACTTAGCCTTATCTTATAGATCCTGTGAGTCGATAAGACCAGTTACTGCTGTTCCATAGTTCGTTCCGGTTTGTGTACTTACCATCTTGTTCAATGGCCTTTGTTCATTCATTAGTATCCCTGTCCGCGTTACTATTAGTCAGTCACGGTAAGATTTGTTAATCTGTATCTCATATTCAATACATTAATATAATATTTTTCAACACTTCATGCCAATATAAGCGCATATTACCGCATAATATATGCTATTTTAGTAAACCTAATTACAAAAACTATTTTTGCTGTCTTGTAAATCTTACAGTACTCCTTGGATAATTGCGTCTTCGTGAGATAAATTGTTAAAAGAATAATAATTATATTAAATTCTTTTAATATTCAACATCATTTTTCACCAATAATTGAAAAAAATATTTCTTTAAATCTAAGAAATTCAATCAAGCTTATTTTTATTGTGGAAAAGGCTAGAATGAATCTAAAGTTCTAGTTCTAACATAAGAAATACAGCTTGCGTAAACTAACAGAATAACATAAGACTAATCAATCAGAATAACTATCGAACACCTCCATATTCGTTCTATGTTTAGTAGCCTGGGATCCTGGCTAACTGGTGCTTACGCTGTCGGATGATTGGGCCAGGAATCCAGGCTATATCTTCAGTTGAAAAATATATTTATTTAGATAAAGTCACAATGCATCTGAAATTAGCCTTGTGTGTACTTGGTATTTAGGTAGATCGTGTCTTTCAAATACACAAACACAAGGTATATATCGTGAATTGTCAATGTGTTTTCCATATGTACTTTCAAAATAATTGTTTGTACTGCACATATGATACTTTGATTTAGATCTAGTATTATTCTGAAAATATTTTACAAGTATTTTTAAAGTTTCTCAAATTTGTCTGAAAGTGTTAATACTTTCACGTCTGTTAGATATTGTTTACCTGAAATATATCGCACCTGGTTACAATTGCTCTTTGATATAATCAAATCATATAAAATCACTAATCATTTATAACGTTACGCTTCAGATTGTTTCATTCATTCATTTATTATTATTTTATTTATTTATCTATTTTCTGTTTACTCTGTACATTTTGTCGGTAAGGCTCTGCTCGTTTATTTCTTTGGAGATAATTTGTACCATATAGTTTACTGTCATTATTGACACGTCTTGACTCACAAACTATTGCCAATCTTAAAGGGGCGTTAGCTTTGTTTACTTCATGTACTTGATGTACAGATACAAATAAGAGCGAAGCACAGACATAGAAATTGTTTATTTCTATATATTTTATGTAAGTAAGGTCACGTCCAGTGCAGTATTCATATACAAAATTGCAATTGAAAAAGTGCCAAACCTGGTTTTCTCAAGCAATTTTCACAAAATATATAGGAATTTAGGAATGTTTATGCCTGTTTATATCTATTTTGTAAATGTATGTCGATCTAAGTATTAAAAATGGAAAACATAATTTTTGAAGAAAAAAACACAGCTAATGCCCCTGTTATATTATAACAAAATTATTCAACTACAATACCTAATGGTCAACACAGCACTCTAAGGCGTTGTTGCCACTGTATACTTCAATAGACTGACATCAAAAACCTTTTCCAATGAAATATATAATTATCATTTTGAAATATATGTCAAATGTATTCTGATGATGTGTATAATAAGTTGTTTAAGTTTAAACATTATATATTTTTCTGTTGACTTTACTAATTTCCTGTGGACATATCCAAGGTAAAATTGATAAATGGAAACTAAGGACTAAAGATAATTTAAAATCATCTAATCATTATAGAAATAAGTTATTATCCATAATATTCAGCATATAGACAGTTCAGATAATTTGATATCCTCTGATTATTATAAGAAATACAAGTTTATTATTAACAATACCAAAATTATAGTTTTACCAAAAAGAAAAAAAAAAAGAAGAAGAAGAAAAAAAAAAAGAAACGAAACGAACGTTTCTGTCCATAAGACTTCATCAGTTGAGCTCGAATTTAAATCAATATAAATGCACATGTATATTTAAAAGAAGTCACGTCTCCATATGAGTGAAATATTCTTCAGTGGGACTTTAATACAATAAACAAAACAAATTAAAAGAAATCGGTTATAATCCACAATATACAGCATAAGAATTTAATGGGTATTTTTTCCCAGAACTAAGCAGCATTACTTCATGATATCAACCATGGAAATGTTTTCGCATATTTCATTTAGTATTCCTTATTTATATTTAATTCAAATCCCATGATCTGGTGTTTGAAAATTTTTTAAAGCTAAAATAGTCATTTTTTTACAGTGGTTACTCTTAGACGGATTTCGGCTATACTTTTAGAGATATTATTTGGCCTTGTATGATACCACTTTATCTTTAGAAAATACACATACTTTTCAAATTGGAGCTCAACTGATGAAGTCTAATTGACAGAAACGATATCGTCTTGAGCATTATAACTTTGGTATTATGTTTATAATATTTATAATAGATTATCAATGTTTTGTAGTATTAGCGACATTTTTGTGTATTTATTTACAGTTTTGTCGGAGCACCCATCTTCTTGTAGAAATGGATGGTTGAAAACAATGGAAAAATGTTACCTGATAAAAACTCTTCCACAAACATGGACAGGTGCTCGTGTAAGTCCTGTTCTCCTTCAGTAACTTAAAAACTTTATCTATGTTTTAACAAATAACAGAGGCGTTATTGAACTTATATTCAATCATGGCGTTTAATGGCACAGGTATATTGCCTAAGGATCTAACGTATGGGTTGGGGAGGATGAACCGGAAAATATGTTATGTTCCCCGCATTTAGACTCAGGTGGTTAAACTTTGTGAGTTATTTATGATTCCATTCGAGAAGATTCCGAATGATAGGTTTTAAGTTATTTACATTGGTTTAATTATACGTAGGTATCATCTGCAGTGTATCAAGAAACTACCATAGAGATAAGTTAATGCAAAACTGAATTGTTTCCATCACTAACTGGTATTCACTGAACGGACACTTGCGGTGGTCAAGTGGTGGAGTGTTCGACTCGCAAGTGGAGGGTCCTGGGTTCGATTCCCGGTATTGGGTCAAACCAAAGGCTTTGTACGTAAAATAACATTGGCTGCATTGGCGTCAGTCCATAGCACAGGTCAAAATTTGTAGCACTTCATCCAAAACAGGTGACATATCCACATAAGTGAAATTTTGTTGGTGAAATGTAAAACAACAATCAAATAAATAGATGGACACTTACATCTAAACATACATTTGATCAATGTACTCGTATTACCTTTGTATATGGATGTTACTACAAACTAACGTAATTCGATTAGATCGTTTAAACTTGGTGATGATTAGGGGTTGTTTTTTCGCGGTTGTTATATGAAAATCATGGATTTTGGACAGACAAGTTATGTATTACAATATTTACAACTTTCATTATTTAGGTTAAACGACTTGGTGTATTCGATCAATGAGTAAATTATTATATCTTTTCTCGGGATATTGTTGCATTTTTTATGAATTCTAAACTATATATGTAGATCATACTGACCAATGTGTATACATGTATATATATTAAATAAAAATATTTTATAAGTTGTCTTTTTATTAACAGACGATTTGCGACTTTTTGGGAGCTAAATTACTCAAAATCTACACATCCGAAGAGAACAGTTTCCTTAAAACCCAACTTGGCACCCAGCTTGCAAACCGTACGTTGAAAAAAGAGTATTATATTGTTTTGACCTTTTCACCGAACTCGAAAGGTTTCCATGTAACATTTGCGACCGATGTGGCATGCTAACAGAGGATGCTGACTCATTCCGGACACCTGGGCCCGGCACCATAAAACTTGAGAATTTACTCAAGTCTGAGAATATTCTCAAATTGGGCTGCTTAGCCAATCAGATTTCAGGATTTGCCACACTTCAGTAATTTTTTTTAGACTTAAGTAATTATTAAGTTTTATGGTGCTGGGCCTGATCTCATCCCGTTTGGGATTCGCAATTGTAATTTATGTTGAGACGATTTATTTAGATTATTGTCCTATTCTAATGGACTTTGAGTTTCGATTATCAATTGGTACTTCTATATATATCAGCACCACCCTCGTGATTCATTGTGTGTATGAATGTGTGTCTATGTATGTGTGTGTTAACTTGACAAACCAGCTTTCATAATTGTTTTCAATTCAAATATAATGCTTTTCATCAAAATTTTAATATTTTTTACACACCTGTTAGTATACCTTTGTTTTCACTTTAATCAGCTGGTTTTATTTTTATTTTTAGACTCTGGAGACAAAACTAATCTGAAATTTTGGACTGGTGGCAATAATTTCCAGGTGGCATCCACTTGGATGTGGTCTGAGGATGAACCAGCTACTTTTACGGACTGGGGTTCAGGATACCCACAATCAAACGCTGATGCTAGCTGTCTTGTGATGGATGCTGTAAGCGGTTTCTCGTGGAGTAACCAGGACTGTGACACAACCAATGGTTTTATATGTGAAATTAAGTACGTTTGGGAACAAATCATGCAGACTCTGTCTTTCTTTGTAGAGTATACAGACCCATTTTCTTGATATTACATTTTAGTATGGAAAGGATAAATAGGAATAAATTGACATTAGTACGCCTAACAAAGTTTTTTTTAATTTTTAGAATAAAATATTTTGTATTATTATAGCTAGATCTATACATAGTCACAAAACAATTTTATTCTGAAAATAAAATAATAGTATTAATACGAAATTTTATTCAAAATGCCTTGCACTTAATGAATGATTCGTCTCTTTTCAGGCTTTCGTCACATTCCGATGCATTTGGAAGATAATGATTGTTCAAATTCGAAATAAAGGTATATAAACATAAGGCTAGTTTAGCAGACTAATTCCAGACAGAGAGGTCAAGTGCAATAAGCTTACAACAAAAAAATTGAGGGACCGTGTATGTATTAGCATGTATTAGCATGTATTTGAATGACTCTCAATGCCTTGGTATAAGTCCTTAGGTCTTTATTTGTGGTACTTCATCCCTATCTGATGCCCGAATATAAGTGAACCATTTTGTTGAGGTGTAAAGCAACATAAAAGGTGACGCATGCTTATAATATAACAGGAATGTATTCCAAGGTGTATAAACAAAAGAAAAGCCACCAAAAAAGAACCATAATTAGTACTGAACATGTTCAGACTTCTGGACAATCCAGGGGCAGGATCAGGTGTAATGGGGGAGTTGAGTTCCATGGAAACCGCTGACACCCATATTGAATGATAAATATTAATAACATTTTCCTATCGTTTTATTCCTGACTGATAAACTATGTTCGTTTTAATTTGATTTACTGTTGTTTTAAGTCATATTCAACAAGATAACAGTAATATGGTAGCGGTCCAAATTGTTCTAATGCTGATAGAGAAAGTCTGGTGATTATGTTCCCAATGAAATTTCTACTGTCTGCATGTAAACTGGTAAACTTTTCCATCATACTTTTGAAAGACACACAAATTGAAATTTGAAATTCTGGTAAAAATTATGATGAACTTTATTTTGTAACATTAAGATACTTGTAATAAACAAAGATAAAGGTAACTGGAAGATTAAATCAGATTTATAGGGAAAATGGAGATAAAGACATTAACAAATAAATATCAAAATAAAATTCAACGTCTAATTTGCATGTAATTCTTACACTTATGGCATTAACGTACCATGGTGACAGTCAATGTGACATCAAATTGTATAAGCAGAAATTTTAGCGAGGATTCAAGATTGGCATTATTAACGAAGTTGTTGAGATCGTTAAAATTGAATACCGCTGACAATTCATTTCTCTTCGTAGGTAAGAGTTATCTTTTTTAATCATAAAATCGCTAAAATTACTTCTGCTAAAATTATATACCATAATTTTGGATAAAACGCTAAATTTGCGTCTCGCAAAAAATTTCAACTTATTTGGTATTAGAGTATTGAAGCGATTCTCCGATATCACAGTTATGTTTGCAGAAAACTTGAATATGACAATAGTTTACTTAAGCAAAAACCTGTGACAGAAAAAAACCATTGAAGACAGGTTCTGATAATCAAAATCTGAGTATAAAATATACTTCGTGGGCAAGTTATTTAACATAATTATATTATATATTTATCACAAATCGCCTTTATGATAAAAACGTCCTATTGCAACCATACATTACAACTAACCACATACATTTGTAGTTGACAAAAACACTGAATACGAATTTATTTTATAGTATATCCCCAACTTATGAAATGCCATTAATACATTTACATATATTATATATTATCACAAAATCATACATTAAATTAGAATTTAAAAAAGAATAATTCCATTGTGGCACAACTTCATAATTTGCTTTGCATTTGAATATTTAGTTAACAGAAAGTTCATTTCTATAATTTATTTTTTCTCCCTATATTTCCAGTACTGTTCATCGCCTTACTACAGTACGTTTGCACTCAGTAATAATCTTCAAATGGCATATTTCCGTGTCTGTTATGTTGGTGCGTTACTCCATATACTTTGTCTCTCTGTAAATGACCAAATACGGAATAGACTGGTTTCCTATACTGTGACGTCATGTAGTTGGAAAACGGATATAAATTTTCTTCTTTGGGCAATGACAGGCGATTGATTCCACGTGCTCTAACAGTCTCTGTCGTTGGTTTTCCTTGAACGTAATATGATGAAGATACTGGCCAATCTTTTCCCTGCTTTGTCCATTTCGAGACTGCAGATGTACCAATGTTATATTGCCATGGTTGACTGCATGGCTCATGTCGGTCTGTAAGTTTGGGTAATTCTTCCCTTCTTAGCTTTGGATAACCTGAGTCGTACCATTTGTCTGTCCAATGCTGTAGTGAATAAACAAGTTATCATTATTATATAAAGATTAATAAATTACTAATATTTAAACAAAATCATGTATTCCATTTAATAATTCCACCATGAAAATTGTCAAGAGAAAGAAAAATAATTTAGGTTTTAACTCCCCAACCTATCATTGTCAAAATTGTTTTCAAAAAAATATGTCAATATTTTGTACATTCGGAAAAATATTTTTCCATGAGGAAAGACAGGCGGCAATCCATATTCACCAAAGAAAATGTTTTTATGAGTGATTGGTAGGGAACAGATGATTACTCCTCCAAGACACCTGCTGTCACATCTGGATGTTCAAACTTAAATCTTCACAGTTTTTTACAACAATTAGTATTACCTTCATTGCCATTCGAATCCGCGACAATGAATAATTTACGAAATCGGTTCATTTTGAAGTTTAATCTTACCTCAAAATAACTTGAGTTGGACAATGATGAAATATCTATCATTCTACAGTTTTTAAATGCTAAATAACCCCTTTAGACTTTTCATAGAAAGACTTTATTATCGTTAACAAATAACTATAAATAAAATAAATTTTGCAGTTAAGGACAAGGCGATTATATCAATTAAGACAGATTTCAGAAACTTGACACTTCTTTATTCTGAATATACATTAAGAAGCAAGATAAAAGGATACAACAGAAATAAGATACGCTGGTTTTAACTGTATGATTATCATTATCATACCAATGACATATAAATAAATATGACCCATCGTCCATGTTTATATGAATCGGCATAATACAAGATCTTTACTACAAAAACATGACAGAAACCAACATACCTGATGTGACAAACGACCGTTTATTTTTGTGTACTTTTCCGGTGACTCTCGTCTGAAAAAAAGGATATAAAAAATAAACATAAAATTTGATTAATAGACAGGGATTTAACATGGCTTCAATACGATTTACAAGGTTCTAAATTAGCAGTAGTCCGCCAGTCCGAGACTAGTAACTTTTGCAGCGGACTAGTCAAGGTTTTGCTTCATCTAGTCCAGTTGACTAGAAGAAAATCTGTAAAAACATGTATGAACAGTATGGACATGAGCAATGAGAATGAAACTGCTGTAAATTGAACACCAGATTTATCTAACCAGCTCCTTAAATTATTTATATATATATATATATATATATATATATATATATATATATATATATATATATATATATATATATATATATATATATATAATAGATACATTATGTATATGTATAAATACACACACTCAAAATTACCAATTTGGTAATTCTGGTACCATTCAGTAATATGTTTCTTGGAAATTCATCAAACCACTTTGGGGCTTGTGAATTTATCATAGGGCTAATAAAAATTGCTCCCAACTAGCCCAACTGTCTAGTGGGACAGAATTGCTAAATTCGACCACTGTGGTTGGAAGTTTGTTTTCCTGTTGTTTCAAGGAAATTTAACTTTATGTTTGTTTATCTGAAGATTTACGTCCTGCTAATATTGTATACACTCACTTGTGTATGTACATCACACGTCACTCTTGTGACAAATTTACATTGAACCATATCTCCAGATGGGAAAAGGGTGAAATATGTGAATTCAGAAAGAAAATCTCATTGCATTCTGAAACATTTTACAATAAAACTTTAACCTATGCAATTCAATGTTTACAAACGAATACAATTGTAAGCTTCAAGAAGATACTGAAACCTATGAAGAAAACTTAATTAGATATGATATGAAAAACATAGGGCAATCATATAGATCCCTTGGTGTAAAAGTAATCTATAACGATTTCTTCTAAAACTACAAAAACTGATTTAAAACTAAATATATTTTCGCGTTTTGATGTTAATTACAATTTAACTTATTTCAATTGGGGAAAACAAGCTTTCGCATGTATTACGAGCTATATTTAGTTTACAAACTACCAACAGTGTTATTAAATAAAAAATACGAATATTTCTTGAAAAGATGTATATCTCAACCAAAACAACACAATCTAATTCACTGATAATGAATAAAATGTTAGTAGGCCCCATCACTAGGTATAACTGTAGTGACATAATGTCTTGGAACAAGTTAACTATAATATTCCGTGTTTTTAAATGGTCACAACGGCAGGGTTTTTTAAACAGTTTTGGCAATATTAATCCGCTCTACATACGGCATACCATGCACAATTACAATGATAAAAGAAATATGTAAAACTAATCAGTCGTACCAGTACATGTAGCTGTTTATGGGAAAATAGAGAATAACAGGCTGTAACTATAGTAGGCCTACTTGTCGTTCTCCTAGCTGGGAGGTAAAAATTGGTCACTATGCTTAAAAAGATATTACTTCCACCAGACAATGAAACAGAAAGCTGCTCAATATACAAAATTATTTAATAAAAATATGTTTAATAGGATAAAGGAAGGATTATAAATGTGCAGTGTTTAATGGACTGCAGATAAGAACATGAATGCAATTAATATTTTTTCTGTAATCCGAAATTATTGATAATTAGAGCTCTTGAGGCAACGTTGCATTTTTAAAGGGTTATTTATCTGAGAAACATCTCACAATAGATGGATAGATAGGCAAACAGAGAGAGAGAGAGAGAGAGAGAGAGATTGGTATAAACCATAAATACAAATCAGTTTTTTCAATTACCTAGAAACAGGATACTGCAATGTAATCAGTCCTATCTGCATCCTGAGATTTTATATGCATCATATTTATTGTAAACGATGACGTCACAGTACTTACATGCGTAGCTGACTATTTGTTTCTATGAGAAGTCACAATCAATGTGACGTCACAATATATACAGTGACGTCATAATAAATAGTGTTACGAACCAAATATACAGTCACTGAAAGTGAATACGGACCTTGATGTCACTCGAATACATGCACATGAAGCTATACCAGACTTTTATCAGTTAAAAACAAAAAATGTGAGTATTTTTACAATCATATTCTTTTCATATTTTGAGTTTCCTTTAAAGGCTGCGGTCAGGTATCACAGTTTTATCAGTATTTACTGTACTATAATAACTGTGATCTTTGACATTTACGGATTCAGTTGATTTCTGAAATATACACGTAATATATTTCACAAGACTTGGAGCCTGTGAACGGAGTAAGATAATCCATGTCAGGTGTATTTTTGCGTTTGGACCCACAAAAAAAGCTCCTACAGATTTCCAAATTTCAAAGATACTCCGACAGATTCGGAAAAAAAAAACCGATCCCCTAACAATATTGTTCCACAATTAATCCTTACGCTTAGAATTATGTGCAGTGATCAGGGAGGCTTCAGGTGGGAGTTCAAAAGTTAATAAAATGAGTCTTGTTAAAACCTTTAACTTTTTTATAAAAACTCGGAAAATTAATAACTAATTTCCAAAGTTTCTCGGTTTGTCACTGGTATGCATTGTATAACAGTTGTACAAATAAGTTTAATTCTATGTGACCAGCCTCTTCTATGTGACCAGCCTCAATCCTCTTTGAGTAGTGCCATGTTATTTCTGAATCTACCAGATGGGTATAAATACAAAATTTACAAACGACATAAGTTGTGATTCGCTTGCAGTATTGTGCCCTTCAGTATGTAGACTATAGCTTGTCTTATTCTTGTGGTGAGTGGGATTTCAAATCCTAAATTTGTCCAGGTATCAAGCATGGAAATATATATTTTACATATATTTAACATAACTTTTAAGATTACTGCAGATGCCGGAGCCTATCCAACAATACGTAAGATGACGGTCTCAGATTAATTTAATGAAACTCAGGAAGCAGTAACTAAAATATAATATATATAACTATTATTGTAAATACTACTAAAATAAATGTGGAATATTGATTTTATTACCCTTGGATTTTAAATACACATGTGAGATTGTCATTGTCCAGTATAGTACCCACTGCCGTTTTCACAATACAACTGCATATTAAAAGTACTGCTTCAAAGTCGCATTCCGGGGAATTTATTGTAATATTTGACTTTTCAACAGAAATCCATTAACGAAATTCAGAGGTAACACGTGTAATTTTATTTTTTAGGATTAAATACGATATTATTCTCTGCGTATGTAAAATTACCAATAGGTCCTTTAAATGTTATGAAAGTGACATGAATTTAAATCTTCAAGTATGTTGTCAAGAGCTGTACCAAGATGATGAACGAGAATTTTACCTGTGATGTGATTTAAACAACACTAAAATATTATATATCGTAACTATATACTTACTGTGGTTAATCGTGTTGTAAATTGTTTCCTATATTACAGCGTAAATGACCTGTATTAACTTATTAGCATGCCCCACAGAGTGAAAAGGTGACAGAGCGCATAGCGTGTGTGCAATATCAGTAATTAAATCTCCCGTTATCAGGGTATCACATTTACGTGATGAAAGTTTATATTGTTGTGTAGGTACAGCAATGAAACTCATATGAAATAAATCAGCGATAAATATCCCAAGATATTTTTTGGGATCCCAGCCCCCCCTCCCACCGGAGACATTTTGGGGGATCCCAGACTTTTGTTCTTACAACTGAGACACTTAGGCCTACCTAGATATATTAATTTATTTGTAATTCTGTTTAAATTTTATGCATAGGCGTCGGAACCGGGGGGGGGGGGGGGGGGGGGGGGCTAAGGGGGCTTAGCCCCCCACTTTTTTTGCAAAGATAGACATAGGTGTTGAAAATTGGGGCTTAACCCCCTGACGTTTCTGGGCGTGTGTGTGTGTTTTAAGTTGGTTTAGCCCCCCCCCCTTTCAATTTGCTTCCGACGCCTATGTTATGTATATTCATTCACTCGAATACAAAGCTGGATATTTAAAACTTTAAATCCGAGTCACTCTGAAATCCCAATCATAACATTAAAACGATGACAAAAATGACAACTGTCACACCCCAGTGATTCCTGATTATAAATGGGGTTTTTTTTGGGGGGGGGGGGGGCTGTCTTGTCGGTATAAACATTCAAAACGTTTAAGCTATAAATGTTAAAACTAACACTTTAAGTAACAGATATAGTTTAAAGCAAGTATAAAAATTGTTCGTTGATGTATTATTCCTTTCTAGATGTACACCATTGGTTTATTTCTGCATGTAAACATGTCTTGTTACAATGTTGGTTACGGAGTGTTATATATATATCATACCTGAACATTTCCTGTGAGCTTGGGTATTTCGGCACTGACGGTGGATAATTGACATGATAAGGATATCTATCCTGTCTTCCATTGAAGAATAAAGTATCCCCCATCGACATGTTTGTTCGATTTAAATTATCCAATTTCTGAATTATAGAGCGAGTTAAAGACAAGACCGCTTATATCAATGACAAAGACAGGTGCCCCAATAAATCGATCTTATCTAAATTGTCCAAAAGAAAACCAAAATTTGTCAGGAGGTAAAATTGATAGTTTATTTATTCATAAACAAAGCCCGTAAAACCAAATAATATCTGCATAAATAACGATTATTTTGCGTAGATTTGCCAAACTTAAATCGTAACTAGGAAGAGAGTTGGTAAACGTTGCTATGGCGAAACACAGGATATCCATACCGCTTATACCATTGAGAAAATAATAATAAAATATGAAACACACATACGACAAAAAATCAGTTATAATTTTGACAAGTAGATATCAGAAAAAATATATAAAATTATGATATTATGTGTTGATTCAATAATAAAGCTGAAATGTACATAGAAACGCAAATGTAGGGTTTAAGTGGGCCACTGAGTGATTCAACACGATGGCTGCCGCCAACCAATTTCTGTCCACTCCGGCAAAGCTACCTAAACAATGGTTTGTATTCTGGTGATATAATATGAATAATTGTTAATTTCATGTTGGCTGAATATTTTCTCTGTGTTGATTGAATGTTCTTTGTGAGTAGTACTCACTTAAATACTTAAAAGCGAGACCTCCTTTTGAATTTGACAACACGTTGATTGATAAAATCTATAGAACATAAATAAATCTGGACTCAAATGAAATGGACTTTACCAGTCACATTTTAAGTATGTCTTAACGCTTTATTTTAGGAATGTGTTTCATGTCACCTCCAACATATATATATATAACATAGGCGCAGGGGGTGGGGTGGGACTGACACCCCCCTTTTTCACATACTAGTAAGCAAAATTCTTATATCATTAAAATGTAAGCAAATTTTCCCAAATGCAATTGTATATAAAATAAAAAGTGTTGGTCCCCACACATTTGATTTGCTTCCTATACCACTGGTATGGACGGATTTATAGAGTGTCACGGTGCTATGAAACTGCTTGGTGTGCTTTTTAGCAACCCCCTAACATATAATATGTATAGTCAGATTTATAGGATTTTTAAAATTTTGAATATGTTTTTCACTACACTGAACAATTTTTTTTGTTATTTGGTGGCGACCAGTGGAGGAGAGAACTTGGTTATCCAGGAAGAGACCACCTTTCTCAGAAATATCAGCCTAGGTTCTAGTGGGGCTCGAACCTGCGCTAACTAGAAGTGAGAGACTTCATGGTTTAAAGTGTGACACTCGACCATAGAGGCCTCAGATTTATAGGGTGTCGCAGTGCTATATATTAGGGTTGTGCTTTATGTTACCCCTTACATATGTATAATCAGATTTATAGGGTGTCGCAGTGCTATATATTAGGGATGTGCTTTATGTTACCCCTTACATATGTATAATCAGATTAATAGGGTGTGTATGTGTCATACAAGTACAACTTTTAGGGATGTGCTTCGTAGCAGCCCCCTAACATATATATATATCACCTCCCCTAAAATATACTATAGGGTCTATGTAGACCTATAGACATATTTATAGGGTATCTTGTAACCCGAATAATTCAGTCATTGCATTTCATTTACTATGATCACTGCATATGATGGAGAGAAATGGAAAGGGCTTGAATAATAATTTATTTGACTAAGGTATATCAGTGCTATTCAACTGCAAGGAGTGTGCTTATTAGCAACACCCTAACATATGTAAAGACAGATTTATAGGGTGTTCAGTGATATATAACTGGTCCTCTAAAGCTACCCCCTAACAAACACCCCCAACTAGACTTAATTGTTATAGAACACTACTGTTTTTTTTATTTCAGTATTATTTAACACACACAATTTCCCTCTTAAATATAGGTCACTTTCAGCCAGACTATATGTGTGAATGATAAACTTGTTTATGTTTATAGGTTGGTAAGATTCCTTTATTATTTTACAATGGATCTGTCTCGGGTATGTAAATACGGTATAATTTGTCTACTCTGAATCCGATAATCGCTTTTATCTGATCAAATAGTTTCACCCCAACACATATTACTTGTATGCACATTTTTATTGTACATGTATTTCGAATCTTGAGCACTCTGAATTCCAAACATAAAACTTGCCCCCCCAATAACATAGTTAGACACTCTGTATTCTGATTCTTGATTCTAAAAAAACCAACATGTTCTCTGTGTTCTGACATTAAATATCCGTGATATAAATACGCCAATAGATATAACTACTTTGCAAAGTACAGTAATACCTGCTTTAGCAACCAACTGGTCATAAAGACTGTTTTTTGCTGTCCCCAAATAGTACCATTTGTGTACAAATCAAGGTTTATATAACGACCACCTCCCTATAAAGACTGGTTTTGTTGTGTCCATAAGGGAGTCTTTATATACAAGTTTCACTGTATTTATTCTTATCTTATTTTTTACTTTGTCAATTACAGATTGGTTTATGGAATATAACAATACATATAGTGGAATATTGGATATATCTAGCTTATCTTCTACAATCTAAAATATCTATTTCCAAATATTTCCGTAACTGCAGTTCGGAATAGATTATACAGTAAATCAGTAATGTAATTCAGCATCTGAAGCATAGGATGTGCTTAGAATCATAAAACATTTATACCGTATAAGTGGAAATTTTAGTGTGACACAAATTTAGCCTTTTATCCTAAAAATATGGTATACAATTTTAGCGAGTAGTAATTTTAGCAATTTTATGATTAAAAAAATATAACTCTTATCTTTGATGGGGAATGAATTATTAGTGATATTCAATTTCAGAGATCTCAACAACCTCGCTAATATTGAAATCTCACTAAAATTTCTGCTTATACGGTATAATGTACCACTCATGTTTTGTTGATGTTACAATAGTAGTAATATTTTACTGAGCGCCCCATTACAATTATGATTTCCATTGTTATTATTATCACCTTCATCATTTGTTTTTATTTTGGGCAAGTTTTTATTTCATTTTTTCACATACAGGTATATACTTTAAATGTCTTCTTTTTGAAGTGATTCTTTAAAAATAAGATATTCCTTGATAGTTTATTTCTCATTTCAGACACAAACAATACATGTATATATTTTTATTTTAACAGGCAACCTAAGCTTCATGAGTGGTCCATTTATCACTCAAGTCATCCCGACTATGGACAGGTATGTCTCCCAAAATATAATTGGAATTTATGTACACTATTTGATGACGTCAAACTGTAAATGACATCAAGTTGGTAAATATTGTTTTATTAAATACATGTATGTCAAAATGGAACCAGAGTGATAGAAATGAAATATCTATATACCCGGTATTCAGTTTAGCTATAGGCTAAACAAATTTAACAATCATTATACCACGAAGCTACAATGCCAGACACACAACACACGCATTTTTGAGTTGTGAAAATATATTAATGTCTCATCTTTTGAAAAATGTTTGAGAAAAAGTAGTCTCTACTTCAGCCTTGACAAAATTGGATAAGATCTAATATTATTCTAGGTTTAAAGTGTTTCAGGTCTCCGAATCAGCAACTAGAAAATGATTATGTTGTTCCCTCTTCATTTGCCTGGTACCAATATTATCCCAAAATCTATCTATATTCAATTACTAGATAAAATTACATTTCTATCATTGTTCTAGGCTGGATGGAGAAAATGGAGTGGTGAGCATCCAGACTGGTATGCTAGGAGGTCAACATCGACACACCCAGACTGGTACAACAGAGAAAGAGATACAATAAGGCGAAGTAAGTGATACACTTTGTTGTCAGCCATTAATTGAAGAGAAAATTTAACCCCAGAAAAACAAGAGACCATTTTGTTTGCATTTTGAATTATCTTCTCAGTTACATAAGGTGTTTTGTTTTTCTGGATGGAACAAGGTAAATTTTTATTCTTATGATGTAGGTAATGCTCCCTCTTTCACAGTGCCTCTACTAAGTTTTTGATTTACATATTGATCGTACATTCACAGTATCATATTTGACCAAATAAGTACCCAAGGCACTAAAAATTGGGAAAAGGGGTAGGCGCTATGACAAAGGGGCCATATTCCACATGAACTGTTCAAAACAATTAATTTTTTCATGTTACGTTGGAAAAGTTGTTTGATGAATTGACGAAATTGATGAAGTTCAATGAAGGTCGTTTAAACTTGAAATTTTGGAAAAAGACTCTATTAAGGAATTCAATAAGATTCATTATGTGTTTTCATATACATATTTTATCATGTAATATATTCTTTTTAGGTGACTACAAAAAGGTCAACTGGCACTACG
Source organism: Atrina japonica (assembly GCA_030159075.1). Classification (NCBI taxonomy): domain Eukaryota; kingdom Metazoa; phylum Mollusca; class Bivalvia; order Pterioida; family Pinnidae; genus Atrina; species Atrina japonica. The sequence goes on from BROG01000842.1 coordinate 75,020, forward strand.
AACGACCATCAAAACCTACAAGTCGAGTTCATGATGATTTTATTCCACGGAACAATGAAGTCATTATGAAAGACGTATTAAAACCTATGCCACACAACAAACACTACCACGGACGTTTCAGCTATCCGAAGCCATACCCGATGGAAGTTCCCATGCCCAAATGGGGACTGTACAACCCTCCACACTATGAAGAGCCCATCAGATTTAACCATTTTCCACCAATCAAATATAATGGATATTGATTGGGCATAAGGATTATAGACAATTATTCACTTAGATAAATGTAAAATTAATGTTAGAAAACAATGTCACTATTTCTGATCTACTGTATTAGGGGGAGGGGGGAGTACAAATTTACATATTGTCATAGATATATATATATACAAATGTAATAAACTACAAGTTTACTTTCATTGTTAGATTTTCAACAGCTTTTAGTTTATTGTTAGTGACATAATTTCTTCAGTTGTGGCGAGAACAGAATTTTTATTCTTTACCATGGCTACCAACAGTGCCTTTTGAGTTTTTGAATTTGCTCGAGGAAGTAGGTATCTTTTGTGAGAATGTTTTTAAAATTTTTAGAAGTCTAACATTGCCTTTATTTTATTTGTTTTTTTTTTTTGTCTTTCAAATGCATTTCTAGTAAGTTTAATGGGTTATGGTGATATTAATGTAGATGATATGGCAATATGCAAAATATATTTTTTGTTTTTGTTTATTCATTTTGAACTCAGTGGTGATAAAATTCATAGAATAAAACTTTGTTATAAATGTTATAAAATTGACGTGCATAAAACAGTGTAACCATTCTAGAAATGTGACTGTTAAGATTTAGTCCAAAATGAAAGTAATCTATATATACGTTTTCTTCTTGTGCATTTATCAGCTAACAACATCATTATTATAGAGTTGTAAAGGTTGTTATATCAATACAAACTAAATATGTTTTGAATTCTCCAGTTGTTTTTTTATGCCAAGGGGAGACTACTGAAATCTACCACAAATTTTCAGTTGCAGCTCAAGAACTTTTTCAATACAGGAAAATGTTCACACAGTGAATACATTGAGGCTTATGTTATGTGCCATACCATCAGTGTTTATACATATATATATATATGTACAGTGTACAGTGTTTGTGTATGTGGCACCCAGTAGCCACACAAGTGCTCCTTATTTAACTGTATGTCTTGAAGTTGTGAGAAAATCATTTACCTGCCATGTCAATGTTTTCTTATATATAAAATGAATATTTAAGTAAAATGTAATGTAGTGGAACCCGTCTTTAGAGACCATCCCTTCTGCCACTGAAATGTGGTCTCTAAAAAGTGGTTTGATTTAAGGTATATATAACCAAGTGTTTTTCAGAATGTGGTCTCGGAAGACAGGTGGTCTTTCACAAGAGTGGTCTTTTAAGACAGGTTTTACTGTAGTAAACAACCCAATAAATCTTATGGATGATTCTGTGCTATCCTGGATAGTTACAAAGAGGCAATATTTACAGTTGTTTCAATATATTTTTTTTTATTTCAAGGTCAGTTAGGACTCCAATCTCCGTCAAATACCCTTGCCAATAAATGACATACAAATTCCTTGTTATGTTAGTATCAATTAAAATTAATATCATATTTAACTGGTAGTTTCAATTGTATCCAAATATTTAAACTGTTTACAGTAATACTGGAATTTCTCTACAATGAAATGATAATTTTTGTACAAGCTCCTGTGAATTTTTTTTGTGTATAAATACCTTGTATCTTTGGCAGTGTTCTTATTTTATTCAAATATCTATTTATAGATATAGATATTATATATATATTTCAATATCTTAGAATGCTGTACACATAGAACCAGAAATTCGTCTGATTTTAGAACACTCCAGGGAAATTTTTACTGTTTGCTGCCACTCCTTTGCCATGCGACATGAATTGTACGAAAACATTTTTAATCTCTCAAAAATATTACTGGACAAATGTTCTTGATCTCTGATCATTATCAGCTCTAAAATAAAAATAACATAATTTGTGAATTTTTTATACTTGTGTCTGCAATTTGAAAGATAGAGCGAGTACTTGAGATGATGGGGGAGGTCCTCTCAACATCTTATTAAATAGTTCCTTTTTTAAACAACAAGTTCATGATATGTATTTACCATAGTAAAGTGCTAAATGTGAATTACTAACGATATACTAGTTTTTATATGTAAACAATGTAGTAAGGTATAACAATATATACATGTATAGTGGTAAATGGTTTAAATGTTTCTGAATTGAATTTATCACAATCCTGGCTCAATTTGATGCAATGACAATATTACAGAGATTAATTTTCAACAATTTACTAACAATAGCAATATCTGTAAAAGGTAGAAATCTGATACCTAGTAAAATGTAATAATAATATAATGTAAATTACTTTCTTATGTCTGAAAATAAGAACATAATATAACACTGAATATTGTTCGTGTATACCAAGTGGTATTAGCTCTCTCTCTCTCTTTCACCATCTCTCTCTCTCTCTCTCTCTCTCTCTCAAAATTAAAATTACATGAAATATGAGTACCCCTCTCTCAAATAACAAAGATAATGGAAAATTGAAAATGATCTGGATGACACAAAACTGAGCTGTTATTTACTCTACAAATGTTTGCTGTTCTTTGCTGCTGTACCAGTATATTTATATAAAGTGAAAATAAAACTGATATGATGTCACGTATTTCATTGTTTTGCTTCAGTATGAAATGTCGCCATTTCATTGGGTATAACGATTAACGAATCATATGAATGCCTTCTATGGTTCTATGGACAGTCAGTTGCAAAAAAAACAGACAGCAGTGATGGATGATTCGATAAACTATTCTGTGTATAATGGCAACCGAGGACATTTTCTAAATGATAATATCGTCTTTGACAAAATAAAACAGTTATTAAGTTTATTACTGACTGTCCATGGGAATATGTTGGGTTGATCAAGTCCACGGAAGGCGAGGTGAACAAATCTTATAACATATTTATTTGTTTTTGTTAGCCTGCAACAAAAAATGCAGAAGAATGAACATCGTGACTGAAAATGAAAGCATGACTTGCCTTGGTCAACTAAGACTGGGTATATAAAATATCAGTTCTTGGAACCAATCAATACACAGTATTTGGACGCAATTATAAATCTCTACATTATATGACCAATCAGAAGGCAGAATTTTTAAGGTTAGATATATTGTAGTGTATATCTGGAATTTTTCACCTTTGTTTAATTTTGCCCTTTTATGACGGAAAACATATTCACCCCATCTTAAATTTGCCCTGGATCACCATAGTTTTCATTTTGAATTCGCCCTCTCGTGTAAAGGCAAAAATGAAAGAAATTAAACAGGAGCGAGAATTTCCAGGTAAACAGTAAGTCCGCAATCAAACTGCTGAGAGAGAACAAACTAGGTTGAAATACACTGATGATTGGACAGAGGATTTACTTCCTCTTGATTAAGTGTGGACCCTGAAGATTTTGCTCCGACATTAGAATCAAGAAAAGGGATATTGGGAAGAGATTTTCAAACACTACCGTAGAACATATTAAAATCTCCATCAAATTGTCAAGATCTAAATCTTTGCTGTTAATGAAGACAAAAAGATAAAGGACACTGACAAAGTGACAAAACATAAAATACAAATTCAGCTCAGAAAAAATGTCTGTAAGACAAGAGTACAGCAAATGGTACAAGATATGCCGCCATGAAGATTGATATAGAGAGAATAGATGGTAAGTATCTTTAATTACAGGTTGTATTTGGACAATGGTTAAGAAAATCAACACTGGTGAGACTTGTCGAGCTTGTGTCATTTTTCTGACCCAAGTTCAAATACAACCTGTATTTTAAGACACCAACCATCTAGTTTATCCTGTAACCTATTATTGCTACTGAATTAATTTATACGGCAATTTCAATGAACATGTATTCAAAACAATATGGGTGCTGCCACATTGTAAGATGTAATAGGACGTGTGTCTTCATTCCAACAATAAACTACAAGTTTGAGGTTACCAGATCCATATAGAACCAAATTGTGTGTTTGATACCCATCACTGACTGTATACAGTTGTACTGTAATCGGAAACTGATATACGACGTATCTGGTCGAAGTTACAGGACAAAATATTATTCTTAGTTAAAAGGTACACAGGTCATTGTCAAACTTGTCTGAGGTATATTGGTATTAAATCTATGGACCAAAGTTCCATCAAAATTGGTGAAAGAATGAAAGTGTTATACCGATGAGATGGAAAGTTCATCAACATTGCAGGAACGAAGAGCATGTCATAATATGTCCCGTCTTACGGTGATTGTATTTGTAGATCTTCAAATATTTCTGTCCATACATAATTCAATGCCACTGATTGTATTTGTAGATCTTCAATACATATATCTGAACAATATCTATATCTCAGTGTTAGCCTTTAAAATCTGTATTTTTCAAAAGTATTCCCATCTTTCCATTTCTAGAGGATCATCAGACACAAGGATGTCATCAAGATCATCAAAGTCATCTTCCATTACAGTCCATTCATTGTCTATAAAGTATTCTGCACCAGCAGGTACACCACCAACTTCTAAAACGCTTGGATGATCATGACTGTATTCAGACTCTTCCTCATATTCGTCATCTACAAAACGTGAAATTGACATAAGTTCTAATTCAAACAGTTCTTATAGAAAACAAACAGACTTTTATATGCTTTCAATCCTAGAAGTAAACATTCATGTGAATGACAACACCATTTATACATAAGTTCTTATTCAATGAAGTCACATTTTTCTACATTTGAATTTCATTTCAACACTACCATGACTAATGAATGAAACTTTCCATGAAAGGTCAATATTTGTAGAAGTGAAACAACTAATCATTATGTGAATAGATGCACAAGTTAACACCTAATTGTCATGTGAATAGGGGCAGAAGTGAAACATCTAATTATCATGTGAATATGTGTAGAAGTGAAACATCTAATTATCATGTGAATATGTGTAGAAGTGAAACATCTAATTATCATGTGAATAGGGGCAGAAGTGAAACATCTAATGTGTAGGGGTGAAGTGAAACATCTAATTATCATGTGAATAGTGTAGAAGTGAAGCATCTATTATCATGTAATTGTGTAGAAGTCATGTGAATATGTGTAGAAGTGAAGCATCATTATTGAATCATGTGAATATGTGTGAATAGGGGCAGAAGTGAAACATCTAATTATCATGTGAATATGTGTAGAAGTGAAACATCTAATTATCATGTGAATAGGGGCAGAAGTGAAGCATGTGTATGAAAATGTGAAGCATCTAATCATTAGGGGCAGAAGTCATGTGAATATGTGTAGAAGTGAAACATCTAATTATCATGTGAATATGTGTAGAAGTGAAGCATCTAATTATCATGTGAATATGTGTAGAAGTGAAGCATCTAATTATCATGTGAAAATGTGTAGAAGTGAAACATCTAATTATCATGTGAATATGTGTAGAAGTGTGAAGCATCATTAAATAGATCACAAGTGAATAATTGTCATGTGAATAGGGAAGTGAAGCATCTAATTATCATGTGAATATGTGTAGAAGTGAAACATCTAATTATCATGTGAATATGTGTAGAAGTGAAACATCTAATTATCATGTGAATATGTGTAGAAGTGAAGCATCTAATTATCATGTGAATATGTGTAGAAGTGAAGCATCTAATTATCATGTGAAAATGTGTAGAAGTGAAACATCTAATTATCATTGTTGATATGTGTAGAAGTTAAACATCTAATGATCACGTGAATGTGTAGATGTGAATCATGAATGTGTAGATGTGAATCATTTATCATGTGAATATGTGTAGATGTGAATCATCTAACTATCATGTGAATATGTGTAGAAATTAAACATCTAATGATCACATGAATATGTGTAGAAGTTAAACATCTAATGATCACGTGAATATGTGTATATGTGAATCATCTAACTATCATGTGAATATGTGTAGAAATTAAACATCTAATGATCACGTGAATATGTGTAGAAGTTAAATGTCAAATTATCATGTGAATATGTGTAGAAGTGAAACATTTAATCATCATGTAAATATGTTTAAAAGTACAAACCTGCAGGCAGTATGATTTCTCTGTCCCCTCTCAAGTAAGACTGTGATAAATCTTGAAGACAAAGGTCGATGTTCTTTGGTATAACCATATCATCAGTTACAATACTTGTCCCTGTAAATCCATAAAGATATATCTTGTAAATGACTGCCAGGAAAATTTCAAAATCGGGTATCAAAATTTTGATAATTACAGTCTGACCCCATTACATTACGTCAAGTTTTATTTGGACAAATTTTTCTTAACATACAGTATCCATCACAATTAATAAGGCCTACTGTGCTAAGGTTTTATTCCGCAGGTTGTAATTTTCACATTTTTCTTTCTCCTAACACAATCACAGTTTGTTAAATTAGTGAATCAAGGGTATAATAAAATAACCACAGATCCTGGAAAGGAGGTCAGTTATATTTCATGTACAGTAAAACTTTTATATAAAGACCCACTTATGAACACAACAAAACTAGTCTTTATAGGGAGGTGGTTTTTATATAGAGGTTGATTTGTACACAAATGGTACTATTGGGGACAGCAAAAAACGGTCTTTGTGACCAGGTGGTCTTTATACACAGGTGGTAGCAAAAGCAGGTTTTACTGTATATATATTTACATTTCCTACAGCAGTCTCCCGTTGACTCATTATTTATCTAGACAGTGTTTATTTATATCAGCTATAACAGAAGTTCCTCATATGACATCACACAAACATATATCCTCATTCATAACATGACGTCACACCAAGATATAGCAATCAGAATATAACCAAATACTTCACTCTTCTGCCTTGAACTTCCATCAAAATGAGACCAATTATGTTCAAGGGCGAATATTCAATTCTCGGGGTTTTTTTTTTTCAATATGAAAACTATGATATGTAAATATGTAGAGTGTTTTATTGTCAATATGGATGCTGTTTGGGTGACAGATAAATATTCAAGGTGCCAATGTATTTTGCTGCCGCCCGAACAACATCCATATTGACAATAAATGCACTCTGACAAGCGTTTATTCTTTGAATATAATTTTATTGAAAACGCATACACTGTTTCTTAACGGATTTATCAACACCATGAATATAGCAAATATTAACATTGCAAGTTATCTTTCCTTGACAAAGTACAGTGTTTATTATAAAAAATACATAAAATTAGTAAAGATATGAAGGTCAATTGAAAGACAAATTACATTCAAATGAAAATAGATTTTTTATCAGCGATTATTTGCATGTACCGAAATTTTTGTATTGTATTTCTTTTATTTTAGTTTGGAAAAACTTTGGGGGTAGGAATCTATTTTGATGAGTACATATTCAGGATAATCAGTTTTTACCAATTTCTTCCATAATCTTGACAGTCTGAGCCTAGCACAGCCAGTAATGCACCACAAGAGGAGCAATTTGTAGGTCTTGTGAACCTAAGTTGAGTGGTTAGAGTATTGCGCTTTGAATCATAAAGTCTCTCACTTTTGGTCAGTACAGGTTCGTGCCCCACTAGAACCTAAGCTGATTTTGTGAGAAAGTTTACCAGTTTACTTGCGGAAGGCCAGTGGTCTCTTTCTGGGTATATTGTAACTGGGTTCTCTCCTACACCACTAAAAACTGGTCACCACAATGTAACTGAAAAATTGTTGAGTGTGGAGTTAAACACTATTCAAAATTCAAATTCCGGCATTTTAACTTTCAAGGATATGATGGAATATGACTTACGTACCTCCAATGTTTACAGTGATATGTTGAACGTTTTCTACACTCAGCGATTCTATAACAGCCACCAGTGCTTGGTTAGATATAAAATAGTTGCCACTTAAATCTAGCAACTCAATGTGGTGACACATCTCCGCTAAAACTTGTATACCTGAAATATGTAAGTCAGCTTTATTTTCTGTAAAAAAATAACATTATCTGGCATAGAAGAGTGGATCAATTGGGGAGAGAGGAAACTCTACATATGCTTCCCTGTCCACTTTTTAGATGCATCCAAAATATCTGATCATGAAGCAGGAGAAACTTATTTAAATTTTCAAAGAAATTTGTTATTTCAATCAGATCAACAGTAAAGCACTAAATAAAGCAATTTGTGTGAAGCAGGTGGTATTTTTTTTTCTCAATTTTTTGTTGTTGTATTATTGACAATTACTGTTTTACATTCCATCAAGAATTTTTTTTACTTATATAGAGATGTCACCAGCTTTAGGTGAAGTGCCACAAATTTTGACTTGTGCTATGGACTGACACTAATGCAGTGAGTGTTCTTTTATGTGCCACGCCTGCCATGACATGAGATCTCGGTTTTAACTCTCATATGAAAGACCTGTGACTTTCACTTTGTATGCTGAACACTTGGTAAAGGAAGTCACAACCTTTTTAAAAGTCTTCTGTATGACCTGGTACCAGGCATCAAACTTACACCCTCCCTCTTGTGAGTCAATGCTCTTTAACAAGCATTTTTTGTTGCTTGTTTTTTTTAACAGAAGGGAGGAAAAACACTTTTTTTTTATTTAATTGTCCTTGTTATGACCTGTGTACCAAGAAACGATCCTAGGACCTCAATCTTGTAAGTCTATGCTGTACAAGAAGTGTTTGTTTTTTTTACAGAAGTGAATGAATACACATTTTTCTAACCATTACAACTTGCATGTCATTGTATGTACTCATATTGTCAAATTACTGCACATTGCCATAATGTCACCGGGTACATGTTGTATGTAACAGTATGTGGCCGGAAATAGATTTCGAGACATTTAAGGGAATCGTGTATTTGATAAATATATACATACTATCATTGGTGATGCGTGAACAAGCCCTGGCAGTTAATTTCCGGAGTCGTCCATTTCTTGAGAGTTGTATGATGCTGTTATCTGTCACCTGATTCGTTGCAAGAAATCATTATTAAAGAGCACACTTAATTTGTAGTCAGGTTTTTTTTAATAATATGGTAAAGTAATACGGCAGCAGCTAAAGTGTATACTACTACCACAAAGGTCTTCTGGATAATCCCAATCAGTAGTACATAGGTTTTAATATGATAAACAAGAATTAAGGTTTATCTGCCGTAAAATGAGAAACTTAACCAATTTGGGTGCAAAGGCATATATATGCTAAATTTCATTGTACACTAAAATTGGCAGTTTTACTTACACAATGACTCCAGTTCTCACTAATTTGGTTAACTGACTGTCAGAGTGCTAAACAGAATTGTTTTATGTTATTCTGACTGAAAGCCATCTGTATTTGTTACCTTTCAAAAGATGTTCAATTTTCTGAAAAATGTTCTCATAGCGACATATTTGAAAAACAAAATTACATTAAAAGACTTAGCTATCATACCTTGAATAAATGTAAGGATATAATTTGAAAGTTGACTTGTGAAATTGCTATCTATCTAGGGCTACACACACACAGGTAAGAAAGTCTACCTGATAAGTCCATACAAAGATAACAAGGAGCGACAAGTTGTGTTTGTGAAACACAAATGCTCCCCGTCCCAACAAATTTTTGCAATGTCCTACATTTTGACCCAACCACACCCCCAGGGGCATGTGATGCCAGTGAAATGTGAGCTTACAGTCTAAGTTTGGTTACTATATCACAATCCGAACTTGAAATATTGCACTTTATATGTATGCAAGATGGAATTACAGACAGACAAACAGACAGATAGACAGATGATCTAAACATTAGATGCCCCCGGTGGATCTTTAAGGCCGGGGGCATAAAAAAAATCTATCAAAAGAGATTGTACTTACAGTGTATATATAACTAATATCAAGTTCTGCTAAATCGGAACATCGAGCTAGACTTTGAAGTCCATTATCAGTCACACCACAATGACACTCGCTGATGTTTAGAGATCTGAAATGTTAATCACATCTTATCTTATCATTAATATTCTTTCATTTTTTTAAAGTGATATGAGCTGTCATAGGTGAAAACTTTAACATGTCCATTTTATGTAATGTTTTATCTCATATATATCCCAAAGAGACCACCTGGTGGTTAGAATAACAAATGCATGTGTATAATTGCAACAATCTTGCCCAACGTAACCCGTAATATCAGTTATTGTTTGTCCCCCATTACTTTGAGCATTGCAAATTATTTTTCGGTAAATTTTTATGAAGATTACCAAGTGTCCAATAAACACATGCTATTTGCAGTTAATATACATTCTATTCTTATTATCCTTTGCGTTTATTTTCGTACATCATCATTTCATACCTAAATCAGACAAAGTTGGTCTTTTTTGTCGTTTCAAAACATTCGTCTCTGAAATTGTCCACGTGCCGGGTTTATCGGATGATCTTGACCCATTTTTAACTCGTCCCATCGCATTATCGGCTTTATCCTTCTTGCAACATATGATCATGAATTGCCCAACTCCACCAGACAGGGCGGCACGATTGTAAAACATGAGGTATGCATACTTTTCACAGTTATATTGTTTTGATTTTGTCAATGTCAGCATTCAAGGTAACATTAAAGATCGGAAAAAAATTCTTTTAGTGACCTGATATATTTATTCATATATTCATCCAATTTTCTTCAGGAATTTAAAATAGCGTTGAAAAGCATATATTTTACATAATACATGCACTTTCCAATAAAAGTCACGTCCTGTATTTTAAAAGTAAATATAAAACTTATAAAATTGTCCGACTTTAACATAGTTCGAGTGCGTAAAGGACTGAGACCCCCTGACCGAATTACGAAGAACATTTGATATGGCGAAAGAGTTTATCTGAAAGATCATTGCATACGGAAATACAGCTGGATGTTTAAGGTATGGGAAAAAAAATACAGTATATTTACTTGTAAATAATCTATTTTACACAATAAATAACTTACTTCAAATTAGGACAGCCCTCTGCTATTGCAAACAGCACTTCATCATACACAGAGACTGGGTTCCCAGACAAATTTAGAGATTCCTGCAAGAGATGATAGTTTATATTTCACCATATTTATTGCATTTTATCTTTATTACTTTGAATAGTGTTTTACGCCACACTCAACAATTTTTCAGTTGTATTCGGTTATATGGTGGCGGCCAGAATTTAATAGGGGAGGACAGAACCTGGTTACATTGTACCCGGGAAGAGACTACTAGCCTCCCGCAAGTAAACTGTTAAACTTACTCACAAAATCAGCCTAGGCAACAATGCTCTAAACACTTGACCATGGAGCACCCCCTGATTCTATGTATAATATATTCAAATATTAACAAAATGTTGCCATGATTTAAAGCGTGATGCCATCACCACTCGGCTCAACTTTTGTTACATTACCTAAGTCAAGACGTGATCAAAATTTACAAAGTTCAGCAACCCCCCACTAAATAAACTGACCTCAACCAATCTTTTTAACCACAGCACTGAAAATAAGATAAATCCAAAACAGGGGTTTTTTTTGGCAAAGGATACAATAATCTAGCATCTGAAAATATCCCAATTTACGGTGTAAGCAGTAAAAGCAGATAAAGCTGAACTCAACCAAACATCTTAACGACAGCATTGAAAAATAAAAGTCCATATACTTTTGGTCATTTTTGCCCCAAATTACAATGATAATAATCCAGTATCTACAGCATAGGACATGCTGAGAATCATAAGACGTACATGTCATGTAAGTTTTGTTGAAGTATGAGCAGTAAAAGCAGGTCAACCTGGGCCCAGCACCATAAAACTTAAGAATTATTTAAGTCTAAAAATTTCACTCAACTTTGGCTAATGCTGAAATTTGATTGGTTGAGCTGGCAAAGTTGAGAATATTCTAAGACTAAAGTAAATTCTCAAGTTTTATGGTGCCGGGCCCTGACCTCAAGCGATCTCCTTAACCAGACACAGATGTTGGGAAGAACACAAACTCCTCAACTTCCTAATAAAAAGATGAAGCATTTTAATGTCAATTTTTGTAACCCCAGTTAAATACTATCTGTAATAGGATGTGCTGTAATTCAAATTATTTTACTTCATGTACAATCATCATTTTCCGCAATAAATTATTTCGTTCTTTACTACTTAGATTGATCAATAACAAATAAGAGTTATACAAAGGTATAAAAATTCTTATATTCCTGTATATTTTGTGAAAATCAGGCCAGGCTCAGTGCCATATGCATATAAAATTAGTAAGGTCGAATTAATCATTTGCAAATGAATACCGTATTTTATGGCCTATAGGTCGATGTGGGGGATAGGTCGAATGGCCGATTTTTGGCAAAAATCCAGGTTTAAGTATTAGATAAGTCGAAGTGGAGGACAGGTCGATATCGGCAGAGATGGAAACTTGAATGGGAGAACACAAAAATACATCGTTTATATTTAATAACTGGTGCTAACACGATGGTAGCCTACTAAAATTATCAGAGTGATAGGCCTAATTTACGGTACATTATTACATAGGAGTGATTAAAAAGCATAGAAGTTGCATTTTATCATATTTCACATCACTTATATTACTCGTGTGTACTGATTATGTATACAAACATCGCCATTATGTTACCTGTCAAATCATCATTAAATTCTTTATGCTGTTTACACAAGCGACCTCAATCCTTGTCTTATCCTTACATTGGCCTAAATTATTATGCTGCTGCAATTGTCAAACAATTAAATACTCAAGGTCGAGTGTCAATTAATTTATGTAACACCTTTTCCAAAACTTTCCCAACTTCAAAGACTGCCGCGGGATCGTTATCAGTTGAAGGTCACGTTCCAGTGAACACAGCTTGTAGTGTCCTGAAAGTCTGAATGAAGACTTCAACTTCACAGCGGGTGCCGAGATAAGGGAATCATTCAAAAGTATAAACTGTCCGGTATAAATATTATGTAAACGATGTATTTTTATTACGCAGTTTCTGACACAGTCTTGAATCCTAATGATATTGTAACTTGAAAGATCATTATTTTGTCACTTGATTATGAACACAGTGCATTACGCACACACTAGGTCACATTTAATAGTCCTACTAAGTGTAAATACAAATGGGTGTTTGGAGTAGGCCCCTAGATTATCCTGTGGAAAATGTTGAATTACGATGTTTAAATGAGGAATTACAGATACAAGTTAAATATTTCACTATTTTTTTTCTAAGATAAGTCGATGCGGTGAATAGGTCGAGGTCACAACTTTGGAGAAAAAAAAATATCGACCTATAGGCCGTAAAATACGGTAATTGTCAAACTGGGTTTTTCAGGCAATTTTCACAAAATGTATAGGATTTAAGAATTATTATGCCTGTGTATATCTCTTTTTTTTGTTATTGTACATCAATATAAGAAGTAAAAGACGAAAGAAAATTTGGGGGGAAAACATTTACTGATAACCACGAACAAAATCAACACTCCTGATCCTGAATTAAACAAACGCTTAACAAGCTAAACCTTACCAAAGTCCATAAATGGTGTAATTCTTCCATTCCAGAAACTATAAAACAAAACACAAAATAAGTAACAACAACTTTTATTTGATGAAAATAGAAAAGCTTTACTTAGTTTCAATATTAACACATTTGTGTCAGATTATCATATTTCCTGGGACATATGTTTATTCATCAAAAATTAATTATATGTAAATTAATGTAGAGCAGGTGTAAAACATCTGTCTAAGACGAATAAGGATGAAACCACATACCTGAGGGAATTTTTGAAAGGTTCAAGCATTTCAAGTGTTTACAATACTGAAAAAAAACAAGACGTGTTAGAGAATGACTATGCACCCGGAGTCATTCATTAAGATTTCTGGTAATACTACTGATCGGACACACAAACCAACAGATATATATAGGATCTGTGACGAGTTTCCATTCATATAACATTTATGATACAAAATTTGAATTTTCCATTTTACAAGCCTTCTGGCAAGCAAAAAGGGAAAATTCAAAACAAACATACATGTTTTATAAATGGAAACTCATGACAAATTGTTTCTATTATATGGTCTAACATATACATTTTAAATGACATTTTCTGATGACTGGGAGTGAAAAATTATAACCTCCTTTCTGCTAAGTTGACCAAATTTTTCCAACTAGGTCAAAAACTTGCGCAGAAATAACTGCATACAATATATTGGAAACATTTTTGATGTTTTAATACATACATTTAGGCCTACATTTTAAATCATTATTAACATCAGAGTAAACTTGATCAGATATTGAACTTAGCAAAATTGCCAACTTAAATGCAATAAAATGAATCTACACAACATGTTTCAATCCGTCGTCCACATTCAAGTTCAAGTGACATCACAACAGCATCATTGCAAACCTTCAGATTAATAAAGTCTGCATACTGAGTAAATAAAAGTAGTTAAGTTTTCTGCATGTTAGTCAATCAAATCGCCACTAGGCTTTATTATACGTGTTACGTATAAAATATTTATGTAATCTTTTATGAAGCTGCAAATTGTATAACAGTTTTTAGATGGCGCTTGATTCAAGGGTATAAAGTTTTGGGCATTACTATTGCCTGATAAAGAAAGGAAATAGGGGTTATCTATATACATGTATTTTGTCCTTGTGTTTTACCTCATTGATAGTTCTGTTGCCATGGGGATTATACATACAGAAAGGTACTCCTTACTATTGCTTTTAATTCATTTTTTATGTTATATTTCACAGGGTATTTAATTCTACAAGTACTTCATTTAACTATGAAATTAAATACTGTTGTCACGATAATCGATCATCAGTCGAAAAGGTTGTCGATTTTAGACTTTCATCGCACTGATACAACCGCTCTCACCATGTTAAATGTTACTTACCTATTGATTTATTCAAACTTAATCATGTTAAAATCTATGTTTTTTTGTCCAAAATCAAGTTTTATTGGAAAGACAATGAAAATAGAACTCCTCATGTAAATTATTTAATTTATCATTATACAGTAAGCTAAATCTTAATATTTCGCAAAATAACTAAAGTACTTTCCAATCCGATTATTAGCTGAACATCAATCAGTTGGGGTCAACTGATGCTACAATTAATCGATTATTAATTTCAACTGATTTGACACTAAAATTAGATCAACCAGGATTAAAAGCCACCCTACAACATCAATATGTACTCTTTAACAAAGAACAATATTTCAATTATCAGAACTGTCAAGGATTAATAAATTCAAAATAATTTTCAACCAAGATCTGTAACCACGACATACCTTTGTGATGATTTTTAAGCTATTGTTGGTCAGGGAAGTACACTCACTAATTTGTAACTCATTTAAATTTGTACAGTGTCGGCAGATGTTGTAAATTCCATTATCTTTGAGCTGTAAACGAATAAAGATGATAAGAAAATGGGAATTATAACAAAAAGTAATCAAATGCAGAAGTGTAAATAAATATTAAGTTGAATTTGAATTTTGAATGGTGTTTTAAGCCATACTCAACAATTTTTCAGTTATATAGTGGCGAGCAGTTTTTAATGGTGGAGGAGAGAACCCAATTACAATTGTATCTGGGAAGAGACCACCGACCATCCGTAAGTAAACTTGCAAACTTTTTCACAAAAATCAGCTTATGTTTACGAACCTGTGCTGACCAGAAATGAGAGAATTAATGGTTCAAAGCGCAATGCTCTAAACAATCAATCATGGAGGTTCCATTTAATTCAAGTAACTTAACAAGATGTGTATTGCCCTGAGAGCAAAATTATTTGGACAGAGTAGCTCAGTTGGTATTGTCAGATTCACATAAGATGGCAGGGCAGAGTAACCCTTTTGATTATCATACGGATGATTCTACTCACATTTTGGTTATGACAATCTGCACAGGAGAAACATTTTATTCCTCACTGGATACTCTCTTATATATGGTGACAAGTAGGACTGATTACTCTAGTCAGTGTAAATGTGTAATTTTAATGTTATGCTTTATGACCTAAAATTTAAAATCATCCAGGTCAAAAAAAGGGTTCAAAGACTCCACCCCGCCGGGTTATATAAATTTTACTATACAGTGCCTGATCTTCAACATAAAGGTTCCTGGTTTGTGGTTCAGCTGCCAATCATGCCAGATTTTCAGAGGAGAGTTTTCACTTCCTGTCTGTACAGATCTATGCCAAGATGGAGGTTAAATGGTCCTAATTTGTGCAGTTTGATTTCTTCATTGGACAGTAAGTGTAGTGGCACTTAAAAAGTCATCAGAAATACAGACCACTCCAGGAGGACATAGATACACACATTAGACATATCTTCTTGCCTCACAGGGATGAGTGGTAAGGGCTTAAAGCACACTTCTCGTTAAATCAATCCAAAGCAAGCAAGCATTTATGAAGTCCAATAACTGAAGGAGACATTGGCCATAATACACCTACTCCGAGATCTCTTTGATATATTATAAACCCCTTTTATTTTGTTGCCCTAAAACTGATCAATATTTCCACATTTCGCTGCCCCTAACTTACACGACTTTATGTTTGAACAACAGAAACAATTTCGGAATCCAGATTCCAGAAAATGTTTAAATTTCTTGATTTTTAACCGCTCATGAATGTCACGAAATTAAAGGGCATACAGACATTAAAGGGATAACGGTAAATGAATACAATAATCTGGTGAAATTTTTAGGAAAGCAACACAAGTTATTTGACTAAAACCAAGTTGTTCCAAACTGGCTTAGACAAACCAAGAATAATATGTCCCCTGAGATTTGACCTGGGGGCATAACAAATATGAGCTACATTTCACTATTTAGAAATATTTCAAGTCACTAGTGTATGGCGTCGAGATTTTATTTCAAACATCATCTAAATTTTTCTCTAAGAAATGCAGATTTACCAGAAGATATGCCACATAGAATTGCAAATTAAGTTTGAGCAGACTTTGTGTCCAACAGATGATGTTTGTTATTATCATTCATTGGTGCTAAAATCAAGCCCCTGCATACATATACACCATGAAAACAATATAGTCAAACTTGTCTAAAAAGGTCACTCAAGAGAACAGGCAAACAGCCATTATGGTCGGGCAGCCTTTAAAAAGAGGTTTATTTTTATATGAAAAAATGTTAACAAAGATTATGTTCGAATGACCTTTATAGGCAGGTGCCCTTTATACAGAGGTGGCCTTTAAGGCATGTTTGACTATAGTTAGTTATTACCTTGTAGCACCTGTTAAGGTGAAGTGTACGTATCTCTGATCCAGCACTAGAGAAGCTCTGAAATAAAAGAAAACCCATATAACATTGACATACTGTAAAACTGGAAGTTTTTGCCATTTTCGCACATAGATGAGAGGGCGAATTTTAAATGAAAGCGAAAAATTTCATGACAAATAATTAAGCACGGACATACATGCCATCTATGAGATTATGGCAAATTATAATGGAATATGTTTTCAACTGTAAAAGGACAAAATAACCATGGGCAAAAATATGCTGGCATACAGTATTGTTATTTTATATTGATGCCAGAGTCCAGAGTAACTTATCAATTTATGAACAATCAATACAGTCAGTTTTATGTCTACATGTGAATATAAAATGAGTAATCACTTAAGATCAGGGCTTTCAGGATCTTCTGTACTTCTGACTTTAAAGGTGTTCTTAACTCATCAACCCCTGAAAAACAATGGACTCGTCTGTAAATCAATGACTTAGACCAGTCCAAATGTGTTAGGGGTAAATGGGTGAACAATCTGAATTTCTATTTCTATCAGGCAATGTTTCTATTCATCGAAAACGCCTCATCCATGACACTACTTTTTTCAATGATTGCTACATATATGTAAATCTTATGAAATAATGTATATTATCTTTAATACAAACTGAAAATATCCCGTCATGTCCTCACATGTAATAGTTGGCATCTAAATATATCATAAAATTATTTATTTGGAGTTATTAGTGGGCCAATATAAGTTTGTTGGGGCTAGTAGATTTTGATTGCTACTGGCCCTGTGGGCCACTTGGGACAAAATGTTCAATTCAATCCCTCCTATCTGTCTTTATGATGTATTTGGTTTGTCTTTACTTACTGTTCCTCTCACATGATAACTTCTACTAACGTCAAGATATTGTAGTTTCTTGCATCTCTCAAACAGCCATGATAACCTAAGTAAATAAGAAAACACAGAAGACTTACTGTCCCCATCAGAATATATAATCGTGATTAAAAAAAATCAAGAAAGGGGAAAAAATTTAAAAAATGAAGATCACAAGAGTGCAATTTTTGTACAAGACATACCATTTACATTAGATGTACATCATGTACGTTACATGTATATGACAGAATCCATATAACTTGGTGGGGTGGAGTCTCATGAACCCTTTCTTGACCTGGACAAGTTTAAATTTTAGGTAGGTAAGCAAAATGAGATTATAATTACACTGGTAGGAATACTTGTCATAATACCTATGAGTATCCAGTGAAGAATAAAACATTTTCTCTGTGAAATTTGTCATAACTAAAAAGTGAGTAGAATCATCCGTATGATAATCAAAATGTCAAGCGGACAACATCTGGACTAAACTTGGTAAGTCAAGGTAAGAAAATCATACATATATGGTGAAAACAAACTAAACCAACAAAGAGGAATAAATCTAAACTTAGGTATTGTAGGCAAGCAGTTTTTAAGCTAGGTACTCTGTATAGCCAAGATGTGTATTTGCACCAAATATTATGAGTGCAAGTAAGACAAGAGTTGTCAGAAGACAACAAAGCTCTCTGAAATGGGTGAAATAGATATTTGGCTGTAAATTTTCACTAATATTCCCAGCAAGGTAAAAACTAGGTACAAAAGCCAAAAATATGAAGGCATAAGTGAAAATGAACATGGATGGAGGATAAATGGCTCAAGGAAACAAACCAAATAAAAGCTCTCCCCATAAAAAATCTATCAAGGAAATATCAAACAAGGCTAAAGTTTTGTTCGTAGAATATTATTGCAGCAAGGAAACAGCAGAAATGGCTGACATTCAAGGATTTTTCGTTAATCAAGGGGGCCATAACTCTGCCAAATAACGTGCGCCATAAGTGGCGATCGAACTTGGCTGAGTCCTTTAGGCATTTAACCTTGTTACAAAGTTTGAAGAAAATCAAATCATATTTGTTGATATTATTGCACAGAAACGAAGCGTGACAGACAAAGGGACAGACAGACAAACCCAAATTACAATAATAATGCTTGAATGATATAGAGTGGAACCTCACCTAACAGGAATTTTCCTAGGTTGATTTTGGGTCCGGTTACAGGACCCATTCCAATGCAAAAATGGTTTGTATTTTCCCAAAAATATGCAAAAATTCCCAGACTTTTTGAGGTAGGAAAATCCCAGCCTAAAGACCATTTTGTTCAGGAGAGCACCTCACATTTCAGACCACAAGTTTTCAATGTCTTGATATATATATATATATATATATATATAATGTACAGAACCTCACTTAAGAGACCACCTCACTAATCAGACCACTTTCAGTCAGTTAGATGGTCTGAATAGCAAAGTTTCACTGTAACACCTCACTAATAAGACCACTTTCAGTCAGGTGGTCTTAATAGCAAGACTGCACTGTAACACCTCACTAAACAGACCACTTTCAGTCAGTCAGTTAGATGGACTTAATAGCAAGGTGCTACTGTAGATGTACCATTAAATTCAGTCAGTCAGTCAGAGGTGATTTAATGTGCTGCGTGACTACTCAAAGCCCTTGCCCCACGCTACCATTAAATTCAACACATACCCTCTGTCCTTGATATGACAACAGCTCTTTAGTCTGACCCACTGCAAAAAAAAATACAAAGGGAGATAATTTTCCAAAAAATTATCACAATCAGAAATATGACTTTGGCATATAATAACATTATGTAGAATTAAACAAACATTAAAATGAGAAAAGTCTTCATCACAGAAATTACAGTTTTATAGACTAGAAAAAGTTTTAAAAACTGAAGGATAATAAATATTTTCATGTTAATGCATTTATGTTATTCACTTAAGTATGCATGGTAAGAGATTTTCTCAAAATGCAAAACTTTCAACTCAATAGGGCATCAGTCATTTTTAACTTTTACTTTACTAGAGTATTAAACAAAGCAACATTTAATACAAATTTCAAATATTCAAAACCATGTGATATTTCATTTTTATACTTAAATGCTATACCAAACAATTTAATTTAGATATACTCGATGCAGACCAAGCTTTGGACATACTCAGTGAGCACCAAGCTTTGGATATACTCAGTGAGCATCAGGCTTTGGACATACTCAGTGAGCAACATTTTTTGGACATACTCACTGAGCACCAAGCTTTAGATATATTAAGTGAGTACCAAGCTTTAGACATACTCAGTGAGTGTCAAAGTTTGGACATACTCAGTGAGCACCAAGCTTTAGAAATACTCAGTGAGCACCAAGCTTTAGACATACTCAGTGAGCACCAAGCTTTAGACATACTCTGTGAGTACCAAAGTTTGGACATACTCAGTGAGCACCAAGCTTTAGACATACTCAGTGAGTACCAAAGTTTGGACATACTCAGTGAACACCAAAGATTGGACATACTCAGTGAGCACCAAGCTTTAGACATACTCAGTGAGCACCAAGCTTAAGACATACTCAGTGAGTACCAAAGTTTGGACATACTCAGTGAGCACCAAACTTTAGACATACTCAGTGAGCACCAAGCTTTAGACATACTCAGTGAGTACCACACTTTGGAAATACTCAGTGAACATCAAGCTTTAAACATACTCAGTGAACATCAAGCTTTAAACATACTCAGTGAACATCAAGCTTTAAACATACTCAGTGAACATCAAGCTTTAAACATACTCAGTGAACATCAAGCTTTAGACATACTCAGTGAACATCAAGCTTTAAACATACTCAGTGAACATCAAGCTTTAAACATACTAAGTGAACATCAAGCTTTAAACATACTCAGTGAACATCAAGCTTTAAACATACTCAGTGAACATCAAGCTTTAAACATACTCAGTGAACAACAAGCTTTAGACATACTCAGTGAGCACCAAGCTTTAGACATACTCATTGAGTACCACACTTTGGACATACTCAGTGAACATCAAGCTTTAGACATACTCAGTGAACATCAAGCTTTAGACATACTCAGTGAACATCAAGCTTTAGACATACTCAGTGAGTACCAAGCTTTAGACATACTCAGTGAGCACCAAGCTTTAGACATACTCAGTGAGTACCAAAGTTTGGACATACTCAGTGAACACCAAGCTTTAGACATACTCAGTGAGTACCAAGCTTTAGACATACTCAGTGAGTACCAAGCTTTAGACATACTCAGTGAGTATCAAGCTTTGGACATACTCAGTGAGCACCAAGCTTTAGACATACTCTGTGAGTACCAAGCTTTGGACATACTCAGTGAACACCAAGCTTTAGCCATGCTCAGTGAGTATCAAACTTTGGGCATACTCAGTGAACATCAAGCTTTAGACATACTCTGTGAGCGATTATGTTTCTTGGAACATCTCGTCAAATTTGGTTTCTTGGAACATTCAGTCCAATCTTTTTCTTGAAGCATCAAGTCCAATTTTGTTCCTTGGAACATCCTGTCTTCCAGATAATTTCATTTCATGAAACATCTGGTCCAATCTTGTTTCTTAGAACATTTGGTTCAATTTAATTTTCAAGTCTTGATTTCAAAATACAGGTAACCTGTCTTACCTGAAGATTAGGACAAGCCTGAGCCAACCCTTTCAATGATATTTCTGTAACTGACACCGAAGACATGTCAATTTGTTGTAAATTTGGACATCTTTGTGCTAGCAAAAGGAAAATAGTATGATTATTGAAAATACAGCTGTCTACAGTGTTAACTGACATAAATTCTCCATTTTAAAACCGATGATTCTCTTTTTTAAAGCTGAAAACCTTACCAGTTAACTCACTTACCCCTGTAGTCACATTTGAACTCATCCATTTCAAAGAATGATAAAGTCAGGAGTTTCTTTTATCTAGCACCCAAATTTTACAATAATTTGATATGTCTTTTTAACTTTTTCATTCCCGATATATGACAGTAGATGATACTTTATACTGATCTGGGCAAGTCTAAATGTGATCATAGGGGTAGATCAGTTAACAAAGATACTACAAATCCCTCAAAACAAAAGTATGCTTTATCAAGTAACACCTAAGATAGACATTTTCTGACATTTCTGTATTTTATGTGTTTGAAATCTTAAAAGTTGCTTTCACAGTTTGATTTGGTTTGATTGTTGTTTTACATCCTGTCAAGATTTTTTCACTTATATTGAGATGTCACCAGCTTAAGGTGAGGTGACACAAATTTTGACCTGTGCTAATGACTAATGCCAATGCAGTGAGTATACTTTTATGTGCCAAGCCTGTGGTGACACGGGACCTTGGTTTTTAAGTCTCATCCAAAAGACCTGTGACCTTCACTTTGTGTGCCGAGCGTTTGGTGAAGGACAGTGACAATTTTTTAAAAGTCTTTGGTATGACCTGGTTCCAGGAACACTTGTTTATAGTACTGTAACTTTCAAAATATGTGAGTCCAAAACATTTTGTATAAATTTTGACATAGGACAATTTAACTGAATATATATGTAATATAGGTCTGAAGGGCCACCTGCTTGTTAAGATAGAAAATGAAATTCATTTTCGCTCCCATTTCATTTTCGTCCTTAGATGAGAGGGCGAATTTGAAATGAAAGCAAAATTTTTCAAGCTAAATATATGAAGCTTGGACATATATGTGATCCATGAGAATGATTTAAGGTGAATTTAAGCCGAGGTGAATATGTTTCTGTCCTAAAAGGGTGAAAATAACCAGGGGTGAAAATATCCAAGTATACGGTAAATCTGTAAAACATGGAGATTTCTTTCATACAGATACATAGCATTCTGTAAATAAACAGATTTTTGGGTAAGTTTGTTGATTAACCAGTCTCCATTTATACAGGATTTGACTTACCTACAGCATCTATAGACATGTCTGTTAAAAGTGCCGATGAAGCAGAAAAATCCAAACACTTCAAGTATAGACCACATCTATGTAATATAGCACAGAGCTTTGTGTCCGTCAGACCTACAACAGTATAACAGTGTGTTGTACATTACTCTATTAAGTTATCATACAAAGTTATATCAAAACAACAATATATCAATATTTCATTTGAATATAGCAGTGCCACAAACTATTATAGTATAGTAACAGTCAGAAACTTTTCTCACCATATTTCTGACTGTAAGGTTTAAGGCCAAAAGCCCCCCACCCTTCCAAATAAAAAAATAAGCATTATGAGTTGGTTGATGAATCATTTCATGTTCCTCACCAGTGAAACAATGATTAAATGAATGGTAAGCACTTACAAAACTGCAACCAAAAACATACTGATGGATGTGGTCCGAGTCCCCTAGATTCACCAGTATTGTACTAAAAAGGCAGAAAGAGCCTTATTGGTCACTTGTGTTCTTTCTACAAAACCCCAGACCCAGGGAGTCTGAAATTCACAATTATTTGATACTTAACATATTTTATCTTAAGGTGCCCTTTTTGGGGTATTTCAGATTTATGGGGGCCTTAATTTATGTCAAAAAACTAACTTTAAGTTTCGTCGATCAGGGGTTTGAAATCCACCTCAAGTATCCATGCAGGATGTCCCAAGATAAATACAATCTAGATGTTGTTTATTTATTTCTATTATTTAATCTTGATCATTATCACCTACAAACATCTGTAAAAGTGAAAAATTTTCTGTGAATAAACATTCCTTTCATGTTGTTTATTTAGTCTACCGCATGATGAAAACGATTCATGAGTCCAGGCTATCACTCGGAATCATATACTCTGTTCTTAATAAGTACTGATTCATAATCAATGAAATTTGTCATATTAAACATGTTTCTTTATTACTATGCCAGTGTTATTAATGTAGCTACTCTTTAAATTCATATTGTTATAAATTATACCAAGGGGCACCTTTATTAAAGTAAATAAGCGTAATTTTGGTTTTGGTGGTGCCTTAATTAGAGCAGCGCCTTAATTAGATAAATTACGATACCCTAGCTGTGATTAATACCCAATAAAAAACAAACTGTCTAGGTGCCGTAGGTCACATACATAAAATAGATAATGCAACAATGGTTAATATTCACCTTCGAACCTTTTGAATATATTTTGAAACTGTAATGTATGTTGCTTTGTCCAAGACTGCTGAGCAACTGTGTACCAACGGTGACAAACTCTCTCAATCCTGATTCTATCAAAAATTGGTAAAAAAGAGAAGACGTACGACAACGTGTCATCATTTAGTGAGCTTATTAGGTCATTTCCTGTACAGTCATCAGCAGTTATGTCCCCCTGACTTTGTTATGTCCCCATCATGACTTTGTTCAATTTCTATAGTCATCAGCATGTTCCTATTTTGATTGAAAAGATAAACAGATAGATATAAAACAACATTACATCATTTAGTGAGCTTGTCAGGTCAATTTCTATAGTCATCAGCAGTTATGTTCCCCTGATTTTGTTTTGCCTATTGATAAAGATAAACAGATAGATAGATATAAAACAACATGACATCATTTAGTGAGCTTGTCAGGTCAATTTCTATAGTCATCAGCAGTTATGTTCCCTTGATTTTGTTTCACCTATTGATAAAGATAAACAGATAGATAGATGTAAGACAACATGCCATCATTTAGTGAGCTTATTAGGTCAATTGCTGTAGCAGTTATATCCCCTTGATTCTGTTTCGCCTATTGATAAAGATGAACAGATAGACAGATGTAAAACAACATGTCATCATTTAGTGTTTCACCTATTGATACAGATAAACAAATAGATAGATATAAAACAACATGCCATCATTTAGTGAGCTTGTCAGGTCAATTTCTATACAGTCAACAGCCAGGTGAGCTTAAAACACTAAATACCTCTCCTTGCTCTGAATCACTTTCAGGTTGTACATCCTGGTTTTTTGGCTGCCAATATCCCTTTTCTATATATGAGTAGCGCTTAGACTCCTCAGCTTCTGAAACTCTCATTTGTCTACCAATAAAATACAACAATCAAATAATATCATTAATTACATTTTTTGGTATGTAAGGATTTATCAATTAATTGTTATTTTTAATTGTCATTTTTCACACTGAGAAAAATAACACTATGTGCAAAATCAATGTAAACTGTTATTTTCACTTGGCCAATCAAAATACTTTTCAAATTTTGGGACTACTTTTTCTTGTTTTATAAGAAAAAAATATGTAATAAATAGAATATCTGCCAATTTTTTATGAATACACACTTGTGCTGAACATTCTTCTTTTGCCTCAGGCCATAAAATAAAAATTTTATACATAAAAAATGGTAAATATCCTCTATGATCATTGAGCAAGGAATGAAAATAGTTCTGTCTATTCAAAGACAAGCAGTAACTAAGTTTCACTTTTTGATAAAATCGTATTAAAGCGAATATCAGAATACTCAAGATACAGAATAGACAGATTATAAACTAAATTGGAAAATAACTTGCAGCGTTAATTTTGCTATATATCCTGTCATTTGTACATACTTGTAACATGAAAGACCTAATTTACAAATACTTATAACATATTATTAAGCCTTTATCAAATTACCTTCCATCTAAATGCAACTGATCTGATGTGGCTCTCAGTGCATTTTTAGCTTCGTCTCGGTTTGAAAATGTAACAAAAGCAATCCTGAAAAATATAAATGATAGATAAAAAATTATTATACCTCATTAATAAAACAGTCATGGATTGGTTGAGAGCCGTCACATGCCCTACCATGCTTCATGTCTCCCTCATACAGTCTTTATTGATTTTGCATTTCGGTATAATAAACAATTTATTGCCCTGGTTGTAGGGAGATATGAGGATTTGAGGATTTGTTTACCTGTGACATGTCATATTCCCCTCGGGTAAACAAATCCTCATGTCTCCCTACAACCAGGGCAATAAATATATATTGCAATGATACGTATGTATGGAAAAACAAATATATTATGACTTGAATTTTAAGATACAAAATGGGATAAAGAAATACTATAGGTACTCTAGAAATTGGACTTTTAACCAGATGAACTATTTTGTGTATCAGTATAAGGTCAATTGCATGAAATCTTTGGACTAATATGGATATTTCCAATATACTGTAGTCATGGAAACTGGTCTTCTATAATACAGACCACCATGGATATTTGGAAAAATTTGTGTCATCACAATGGTAACTACATGTATTGTCAAGATTTCTTATGAAAACCGATGTAAAGATGTCATCGTGGGTGCAATATTCCGGGACACAGAGTCCAACATTAGCCAAGGCTCTTGTCTGCAATCAATAAGTATGACAAAGGCCAGAGGATCTAATTGAAGGATGCAAAGGTGGTTTTTTTTCAATAAACAAGCCAAGACATCAGTGGCAAATTTCTTTCCTTAAATGAATAACAAAAAGTTGTCATGAATGGTCAATTGTCTGACTTTTAAATAAGAAATAAGAAATCCAGTACAAATTGTATAATACCAATATTAGAATTCTCAATGTTGCTTACCATATACAGGTACCTGGGAATTTTCACCCCTGGTTATTTTGGCCCTTTTAGTAAGTTTTACGACAGGAAACATATTCACCTTATCCATCTTAAATTTGCCCTAAATCACCTTAATCACATGGGTGTCATAAATGTCCATGCTTCAGTTATTCATCTTCATTTTAAATTCGTCCTCTTATCTCAAAGCAAAAATTAAACAGGAGCCATAATTTGCAGATGAACAATATTTGACTATTACAGCAATTATATCTTGCAAATTTTAAAGGTTAACACACAAGTCAATCTATATTTTAATACTTTTGCTTCTACTCCTTTTGTTAGAATAATCACAACTTAAAACTGATATCTATAAAATTATTTCTTACCCTCTAGACCATTTTTTCACATGATCTTTCACTAAATAGCAATATTCTACTGTGCCAAATTTTCTGAAAAACTTTGTCAGTCTGCTCTGATTTACCTGAAGTTAAAAATAAATAACAATTATAAAACACATTTAGATGTACAATATGTACTGTGGGGGGGTGGGGGGGGGGGGGGGGGGGGGGGGGGGGGGGGGGGGGGGGGGGGGGGGGTGGGGGGGGGGGGGGGGGGGTGGTTGTGTGTTGTGGGGGGGGGGGGGGGGGGGGGGGGGGGGGGGGATGTTGATACCGGTATACTAGTACAGTGGAATCTGTCTTGAAAGACCACTGTCATGAACGACCACCTGTCTTCCGAGACCACTTTTTGAAAACCACTTGGTTAAAAATCATTTAAATAAAACCTCTTTTGAGAGACCACCTGTCTTGAGACACATTTCAGTGGAAGATGGGGATGTCTGTCAAGACAGGTTCCACTGTATTGCCTTTACGGTAGTTTTTAGAGTAGAAGGCATGTATAGCTGAAATTTGTCTGTAAAAAGTTGAAGAGATAGTAGCCAAAAACCTGGTAATTACATTGCTTTTCATGAAAAACAAAACCAACAGACTAAAGTCACTTTGTCAGCTGTTGACTTCTACTTAAGGGGTTACACCATGTCAGCATTCATACTAATGGATCAGTTGTTAAACTCCAAGAGCATCTCTTCCAAGTGGGTGGTCCAGAGTTTGAAACCGAATTCAAATCATACAATATTCTTTGAACTGGAATTATAGTATTAAGTTATCATTTCTTAAATCTGACTCCCAACCCATGTACAGGAAGTGATATAGAGTACAAATCAAACTGGCCTCAGCAAAAAATTAGTAATAGCAAGTGTAAATATGAATACAAGGTACTATCCAAATATTTAATGTGCATCAAGAGAGAAATAATGTTAAGTCCAATTCTTCATTGGAAACGGTATTAAATTACCGTGTTTTCACCACACTCAACAATTTTTCTGTTATATGGTGGCGGCCAGTTTTTAATGGTGGATCCACTGGAGGAGAGAACCGAATTATATTAATGTACTGCAGGAAGAGACCACCAGCCTTCCACAAGTAAATGGCAAACTTTCTCACAAAAATCAGCTTTTGTTTCAGCTGAGCTCAAACCTACGCTGACCAGTGACAGGTTATGGGTTGGATAATATACAATTATCAACCTCATTTGAGGTTAATACATGGTGTTATCAACCAAAGAAAGTGATATTTTCTCTCGGCCAATGGCATTAACCGAAAATTAGGTTGTTAATCATTTTATTACATGGCATTTAATTAGTTTCATACCAATGACAATGTGTAAATCTTGCAAATATCATTAAAATGTGGGAACCTAGTCACATATTGTGATCTTATTAAGGATTGAACAACTTAAATACAACAGTTTTAAACGGCTAAATGTTTGGCATGTCTAGTATTTTTTTTTTAGAATCCTTCCAATAATGTTTGGACACCATTAATGTCAATAGTGGCTAAACAAAACGCTAGTTGTCTGTCATCTCAATTGCACTTCATTTACGCTAACTTCAGCTAGGGAGTGTTGATGATTGACTATACATGCAATGAACGCTGAGCGTGCCAAAGTTCAGAAATCCCTTTATTCTATTTTTGGTACAACTTAGATGTGTTGGATTATTATACCAACCTACGAAGCGATTTGGGGGTTAATATAACTATCGAGTGCGGGCAGAAAGTATGAAACGAGCCAATCAGAAAGTAAACGACAAGAGAGTCATGTAATAAAACAAAATATCTTTTAAAGTCTGGCAAGTAAAATGATGCATCTTAGCATGACAATCCATAAATTCATTACGTTTAAGTGTACATATTAATAGGGAAGTATTTTACCCTATAACTGATATTGCCCACGAATATTTTCCGACTAAGATTGAATCTGTCCTCCACGTTACCAACTTCTGTGATATCATTATGTTCATTCATCTTCAAAGATGTTCTTTCAACTTATATAACATTGCTGTCGAAAATTGACATTTGCTCAGAAAATTTCTAACATTTTCCAATTACTAAACCAAGGTCATATTCTGTAGCTAGTTAACACCGTCCTGTATAGTAAGATAGTCTATGAAAACAAAATAAAAATTGTAAACATCCGAAATAAATCTGCAACTTTCACTTTGCATCAGAAACTCGCAGGTTTACCTCCTTAACTGAAGAGTGTCAAATTTGCTGGTAATCGCCCCTTGAGCATAGCGAGCCCGATTCAGTCAATTAAAAAAATCATTATATTCGATTTCGGGGGCATTGAAAACCTTGAAGGTGCCAAATGCCAAGCAACTTTGAACTGCTATATAATTTTCTTTTTTAAAATATTATTATTATTTTATGTTGACAGCAATTTTATCCCATTTAATTTTAACTAATTGTTGAATATTGAAATTAATTAAAAAAAAAAAAACCTATAGACTTCTACCTATATTATATATCCTGGACATCCTATAGATTTATATTTTGGTATCTGAGATTTCTTCTATATAATTTTGGTTTTAATTTTATGTTTATATATTCAGTCATAGGGTTGTTGCCACTGTTGGTGAACCATTTGAATTCCCTACTGGTCGGGGACCAGTACCCGGCTAGGGCCAGTTTCATCTTTGATACATACCACGACAATATTTTTTTCTTCTGTTTGAGAAAAATGTTCCTCATCTGGTGAATTATCTTAAAAATCTCCAAAAAGAAATATAAATGTGTTCAAAATAGCGGAAATCATGCAATTGCCTGCTACTGGTCCTAGCCGGCTTTTGGTCCCTGACCAGTAAAGTATATATAAACTCAGTAATAAACATGTATTTTGGTACTAGCTGATTATATAAAAGTGATGTTTCATGGTCAGATTGTAAACCCTTCTGGTGTTTAAATTTGCTAAAGTCCTCCAAAAACTAAACTACCAGTTGTCATCTTTTTACAGTGGTTACTCTTAAATGGATTTGATAATACATTTGAGTTTAGTTTTCTTTTGAATCTACAAATCTGTTGAAATTCAGGCTCAACTGATGAAGTCTTATTATTGACAGAAATGATCGATATCGTCATTTTGTTCAAACCTATAATTTGGTATTATGTTTATAATATTTACCTTTTATTCACAATTTGTAATTAAATACATACAATGTGATCTCATGTTTTTAAAAATCAAACATGAAATATAGTAAGTACTGGTAAATAATTAAGGATTTGTTTTTCATTTTTTGAAGTGCTGCACATTGATTTTTTTCAATGAGTCATTGCATGTGTAATCCATGTTTTTCAAAAAAAATGAAAAACAATCCTGATATTTATATATAAATTACCATTTTCCGTGAATCTGTAGTCAGCTGAATATGAAATTCATTCTATATAACTGACTTTTATGGGGGAGGTTTTCATATGACATGACAGCTGAACAGCTGAGTGTCAAGCATTGAATATACAACGCAACTGGTCTTTTACTTGCAATGAAGGAGATTACAGTCGGTATGTAAATATCACAATTTGCAGCCTACAGATCAAACATAGAGGGCTCTGGATTAAACATCTGGGCAGCATCAGACTTATGCTTACATAGTCTGGTAATTTTGATCTAGATGCATTGGTCTTTTACATCACAATAAACAATTTTTTAGTTATAAGGCAGTGGCGTATATTAAGAAAGATATAGGTATAGGCTACGATGAAGCTACAGGCTTCATTCGAGGCATGAAGCTCTGAGAGAGGTTAGACTTGGGAGGGGACAGTATCCTTGAAATTTTTTGGTGTAGGGTACAGCCTATTGATCTATATGGAATATACGCTACTGTAAGGTAATGGTCAGTTGCTAAATGTGGAGAAGAAATCAAGATAAGCCTACATCCAGGTAAAAACCATCAGCCATCTGCAGGTGAACTGACAAACTTTCCCACATAATTAACTTATGATTCCAATATGCACTGACTAGAAGTGCGAGATGTAATGTGATGCTCTAACCTCTCAGTCACAAGGACGATTCAGGAAATATTGGCATAAGAAGTAAAATCGCGGTCTTCAGCATTGATACTTATATAAAGTTATGTGCCACATCAGAAACTGTAATTGAAATACAATAAACAGACAACAGTTAAAATGGTTTCATTTGTTTTAGTGGTATTTTAAGCCACACTCAACAAATTTTCATTTATATGGTGGCGACCAGGTGGAGGAGAAAACCCCGTTACAATGTACTCCAGAAAAGACTACCAGCCCTTTGCAAGTAAATGGAGAGGCTTCAGGGTTTAACTAATTCACCCCTAAGGACACATTTGGGCTGACATAAGTCATTGATTTACAGAAGAATCCATTGTTTTTTAAGGGTTGATGAGTTTAAATGTGATACTGTAACAACTCGGCCACAGAGGCTCCAACAACAGTAAAAAGAAATGTAGCAAACAATGTAAGATTTTTTTCACCAATTGAAAAAAATTATTTAGTTGAATTAACTGTATGGTTACTGTTGACAGGGTATGGATATATTGCCAAGTAACAAAGTAAATAAATAAATGGGTTTCACTGATATACATGCATGATACTTCCTTCATACTCAACTTTACAAAACAGTTTTCAAGAATGTTGCAATAAAAATGTTTTGGCTGTCTCTTGTGAGGCATAAAAAAAAAGTTTGGTGCTTCTCAGTCCCATGATTTTCCGGACACCCAGTCCCATTTCCGTTTGGAATTCGCAATTGTTCTTCATGTTAAGACCGTTATTATATCCAGTTTGTCGTATTCTAATGAACTTGGCAGTTGCAAATATCCGTTGGTACTTCCTCTTCTTTACTTCTTTAGCATGTCAAGTGGCCAATATAAAACACACCCACAATCACTCTCCAAATTTAGTTTCTTTTAAAACTTGAGAATTTTGTTCCTTACATTTTCAATCATCACATACATAATCTAGCTTCTGGGCCCAAATTCACCAAATTTACTCAATTCTGTACTCAAATTCAACTATAATTTTCACTTTAACTCATCAACCCCCTGTAGTCACATTTAGATTCACTCAATCAATAAATGGAATGATCTACTTTCATAATTCAGGGGTGAACAAGTTCATATTACATGTAAAATTATTATAAAATTTGGATTCTAAATCATACACCCCTGAATTCTTACAGTGAACTTAACCATTCTCTGAAATAGGCAGGTCCAAATGTGACTTCAGGGGTTGACAAGTTAAAATGTACAGAATTTGTACTACAACAACACAGTTTAAGAATCATACTCAACATATTATACAAATTTTATGAGAAAATGAATCAAAATTTAAGGTCAAAATCATTAAAGTTGACCTTGAGAACTGAGTAAATTTGATGACCCCCGAGTCCTGGCCATACCTTGTACCCGATGTACTGGTATGTTGTCAGAGTTTGGGACACACAAACTTACACTATTTCTTGTTACATCGTACTTTTGCATTCTTAAATTATGGTTGTTACACCATAAATACATTAAAAATCAAAAATCAAAGGCTGTACTTTTTTGGTATTTTTTATTTGCCTCAAATAACTATTTAAACATTATATATATATATATATATATATATATATATATATATATATATATATATATATATAGACAGAATACAACAATGCAAATTCCCTCAGGAAAGGTTAATAATAGTACCGTATTCCAATATTCAAATATGAACCCTATACAATTAAAGTCACAAATATTCAAATACTTAGGTACTTATTTCAAAATATTATATAGCACAGTTTACAACACTAAATATTTAGATAACACATCCATTTTTGGTTTTGCAAAGTAATTTCATTTTTAACATAACATACTTCACAATGCAACAAATAAAAAATACCTGTACACGAAACACGCTTATAATTTCCATGTAATGAAAAATTAAAAATTGGGGGAAATTTCAGTTGTTTTGCACTTCAAAAAGTGCGTAGCATAAGAAGTCTATGGAGTTGTACAATACTGAAATCCTCTGTCAGTCATCAGTGCATCCTTAATATAAATACTATAGTTAACTATAGTTACTATAGTAAATACAAAATTTCTTATAGTAAATAAAAGTTTTTACTACAATAAAAATAAGTTTTTACCATATTGTATAAAGGTTTTTGCTATATCAAATCAAAGTTGTAACTATATTAAACTGAGGTTTTTACTTTAGTTTACTAAAATATATTTTTTAGGGATGAAACAAAATTTCACTATTAAGAAAGAATATTAATACACAACATGTAATCCCACATACAGGTACAATATTTACATAGACACGCATTATCTATAGGTTACTTTTACATGCACATTTCATAAATCACATTTCATAAATCTTATTTCATGTTATCCTCTTCTTGACTGTTTAAAACACTATTCATCAGTCCATCCAAACTTTAATTAGTTTATCTAGACACAAACATTGTTTCTAGTCTTGTTGCTGGGAAACTTGATTAAAGACCGATACAAATATCAATATAAGACAAGTCCATGGCATGATATTCGGTGACATGATATTGCAAATTATTAACTGTGTAGTACAAAGAGGTTATGTATAGAGGTGGGGTGTTGGCAGTATAAAATCCTTGGGTGTATCTATGTCCCTCTCTTCCTCATTTTTTCTTGTCCTCTTTACACAGAATGACATACCTCTGTGCCACCATCAGAGGAGGGGAGTAGCCACTTGGGTATGAGGTATCCTCAAATAAGACTGAATAATCATCTGGCGGCTGTAGAATGTGAAAAAAAGAGATTTTATACGTCAAATTTTCTTGGTCAATAACAAAATTTATTAAATATTCTACTTTAATTTTAGATTTAATTAACATTAAATGAAGAGGTGCAAAATCCTACCATATATGCCCGGGACTGATTTTGGAAGGGACAAACTACAATGAACTACCATATTTCAGGTAAACATAATAAGTTCAGTCCTTTTCCTTGCCAAGAATTTGGATGTAAACATTTCAACATAAACATTCAATAACCTATATTTATCAATTTTAAGTAAGGAAATCTAGCAGTTGATAGAATGAAACAGAACTTTAAAAATAAGAATATGTACTGTACAGGGGTTTAATTCCTCAGATTGTAATTTTCCAATTTTGATCTCTTCTGAAGTGATTGTGTTTTTTTAATTTGCAGGACAAAAAGTTGCTTAAAATAACATCAGGTCTGACAAAGATAGTCCATAATATATTACTTATATACAGAATTTTATTAAAAACGTTTTCACTGTTTCTGAAATTCATGGATTTATCAACATCATCTATACAGTGAATATAAACACCACAAATTATTTCCCCCTGTACAATATATAATTAGTCAGAGAAATGAATCCTGCATATGAAATAGTTTGTCCCTTCCAAAAAATTATAAGAAAGAATAATAATAATAATCAACAAAATGATATTGATCACCTGATTCATGTGAATCTTTGCCAAAATCAAGATTTACTGAATTCACCATCAGCTTTCTAAGAAATGATTTAATGTTAATTCAATGTTTAACTTGGGAGAATAAAGACTATATAGATAAAACAAAAGCTCTTACTTTTCTTGGTGGTTCATGAATCAATGCTCTATAGAAGCAAGTTGTTTGAGGATATAGGGCTAGCACCAGCTGAAAACAAAAACAAAATTCAATCTTTCCATCATGTATATTTGTTTATTTACAAACATTCAGAGAGATGTTGTATTTCGGCGTCAGATATCGTGTATACATGTATCTGCTTATTAACATCTCTCTGAAAAATGCAATATTTCAGCTCCTCCGAGGTATAATGATATTGAATCTATGGACCAAGTTCAATCTATGAAGGAATAAAAGTATTAGAGTAGACCGATGACAAGGAAAGTTAACGGACAGATGGACAACCGGACAGACAGATGGATGGAGTATTCACCACAATAACCTGTCGTACAATGGGTGTATAAAACAACACAGAAGTGCAGTAGTAGTCAATTTTGTGGTGCAGGATTTTGGGACATTTTCAACAGCAGTGAGATACTGAAGAAATCCACAAAATTCAAATTAACATATTAAAATGAAACTTGTACATACTGTATCTTTTTTATACAAGGCTTCTGGATCAGTCTCCGGATTAGCTTTCCATATCGGAAGTGGCACAATTCTTCTTTTGCTGAGAGTATGTCTTCTGTAAAATACCAACCAAAGTTCAGATATTATGTAAGCGTCTTAATCCTTATTGTACAAAAGCATTCACGTGACCAAGAAATCATCAAGTCTCCTTCACACACTCCATTTCTACCATCATATTTCCTCCCATTTGGAACCCCCCGCTAGAGTTATCACTCTTGCTACAAAACAACTATGGATATCAAAGTGAAGTTTATTCATAAATTTCTTTGAAAATGTTGTTGTTTTGAATAAAATATTCTTGAAACTTTAATGGTGGTTGTTTACATTTTCATTTTTTTCATATCAGTATAATAAACAATTTACTGGTATTGCCCTTATATGAGGGAGATATAAAGATTTGTTAACCCTATGCCAATCATATTTATCTTTTGGGCATTGCCCTTGGGATAAATATGATTGGCTTAGGGTGAACAAATCTTCATATCTCCTTCACACAAGAGCAATAAATGTATATAATTCATCTTAGAAACATAAACAATAACAAAGGTATTGTGTATTCAAATAAAATTATTGCATTGCTAACATCTACAAACAGCATATCTAAGTGTTTAAATCATATTAATTTTAGTTATTTTGTTATTTTTAGAATTGGTCCTGTGTTATCTTTAGAATTGGCCCTGTGTTGTTGAGAATTAGCCCTACCTTTGTTTGAGAATTGGCCCTGTGTTTCTTTTAGAACTGACCCTGTGTTTTAGAGAAAATGTACTAAATTCAATGCATGAAGCACACCTGTCCAAGGTATGCCAACAGACTGTATGACTTGCAATATGTCATCCTAGTGACTCGGGTATGCTAATGCCACATAACTGTTTTCATCTACTTACTCCTTTCCTTCATCAGCATCTATATCATCAACATCATATTTATTGGTAGAAGTATTAAAACTGACGACTTCGGCCAATATCCAGTTTTCTTCATCATCAGATTTCACTCTGGCTGCCACCTTATCTCCTGGTTTAGCAATGTAATTATTATCAGCTGATATAGCACCACATAAAGGTGGAGGTCTGCAAAAATAACATGAAAAAAAAAAACATTTTTAAGATTTGTAGTAAAAATACTGTGGCCTAAAAACAAACATGTACCCTTTTTATACAGTAAACTGTAATATGGCATACTGACTTTCGAGAGTTATAATATTTCAAAGAGACAGGAGCTACGAATTTCATTAAATCAAAATTATTTCATTTTAAGCTATAAATGTATCTGTTTTCAATTTATGAAATAATGATATTCTAGTTTCCATGTGTGCACATTTTTTCATGTATTTTACAAAAATTCATGTTTTCTCAACACTCTTAGTTATTACTCATTGGTACAACAAAATTTCTTTGACAACCTGCCAATATTCATGTAACCAAAAGTTGACTAACTGATCACATATGCATAAAACAAAACAATATGAAAGGAAAATGTCTGCCAAATCAAATGCTAGAGCTACAACATTGAGAGATTCTGCCAGAAAAAGAAATCGCAAAGTAGTTTTAGTGAGATATGCAAGGAAAAAGATAAATATATGGAAAGAGTACGACTAAAAGATGTATTTGAAGAACACTTTGATCTTAAAAATCTCATAATGAAGTGGCTTACGTCTTTCTCTATCAGTACATATCAAGTTAAGTGCAAAATTGTCCATGAATTAGCCAAATATATGAATGATGCAAATTAATGATTTTGGAAGGTGTATTTTGAAATCAATTTGTTTAATTATGCAGGTATGCAGCCTAGCCTAAACACTTTGTGAACATCTTGACTTTCAAACCAAAAACATGGGAAATTATGTAAACAAATGTGCTCAGTTATGGGGCGCATTGTTTATCATATGAATACATGTGCTTATCTCAACGTCTATTTGTCAAAATCTAGGTCAATCCTAGTGTTTCTGGAATTCCATCTACACGTTATAAATGAGCTACGTTCTGACAGATGACATGAAACAATTAGTGTTTATATGTTAATTACACTAATTAAGTAATAAAACATTCCCTGGAAGTGTTTTTACTTTCATTTCATGAAAACTGGTGAAAATACACTGCATCACAGAATATTGTATATCCTATCCCTTTATCAAGATTAAATACAGAAACTAAATATGAAACAAGACAACATACTGAGAAACATACTGATTTACGTGTTATGACAAAGTAAGGGTAATGTCAATATCAATTTAAAATTTTATCTAGATAACAGTACCTAACGTAAAGCAATAAAACACTTATAGACCAGGTAAAACTGCGATTACATACTTGAAATAATTTGCATATGAGAGTACATGTGGTACTTCAAAACTCTCGTTTTATTATTTATCCCTATAGTTTAATTTTTGTATATCTTATATTTTTTTTAATGTTATTTTATTTTAGTTATATGGTGGTGGCTAGTTCTGGAAGAGAGAACCTGGTTACAATGTAGCCCAGAAAAGCTCACCGGATCTTCCGCAAGTAAACTGGCAAACTTTCTCACAAAATCATCTTAGGCCCCAGTGAGACTTAAACCTGCACTGACAAGAGATGAGAGGCTTCAGTGAGACTTAAACCTGCACTGACAAGAGATGAGAGGCTTCAGTGAGACTTAAACCTGCACTGACAAGAGATGAGAGGCTCCAGTGAGACTTAAACCTGCACTGACAAGAGATTAGAGGCTCCAGTGAGACTTAAACCTGCACTGACAAGAGATGAGAGGCTCCAGTGAGACTTAAACCTGCACTGACAAGATGAGAGGCTTCAGTGAGACTTAAACCTGCACTGACAAGAGATGAGAGGCTTCAGTGAGACTTAAACCTGCACTGACAAGAGATGAGAGGCTTCAGTGAGACTTAAACCTGTGCTGACAAGAGATGAGAGGCTTCAGTGAGACTTAAACCTGCACTGACAAGAGATGAGAGGCTCCAGTGAGACTTAAACCTACACTGACAAGAGATGAGAGGCTCCAGTGAGACTTAAACCTGCACTGACAAGAGATGAGAGGCTCCAGTGAGACTTAAACCTGCACTGACAAGAGATGAGAGGCTTCAGTGAGACTTAAACCTGCACTGACAAGAGATGAGAGGCTTCAGTGAGACTTAAACCTGCACTGACAAGAGAAGGCTTCAAGACTTAAACCTGCACTGACAAGAGATGAGAGGCTTCAGTGAGACTTGAACCTGCACTGACAAGAGATTAGAGGCTTCAGTGAGACTTAAAACTGCACTGAAAAGAGATGAGAACAAGAGATGAGAACAAGAGATGAGAGGCTTCATGGTTTAAATCACAAATCCACAGCCACCACACAGCCACAGAGGCTGCCCCTAATTATATGATTTCTTCCTCAAAAAACATACAACATATTTGACTAAATCATAAGAAAAAGTCTTCAATGACTGCAACATGGTACTTACTTTTCCCCAGGTTTACTGACCCACAATGGCAGTGTCTGAGCATTTTGTTGCAACATGGTCATTAAAACTCCACGTCTCATTATCGGTTTTGGTCTGTCAGAATCTACAAACAGTGAGTAGGAAGTGGAATATATTATGATCTGAATCTACAGTCAATGAGTAGAAAGTGGAATATATTATGATCTGAAATCTACAGTCAATCAGTAGAAAGTGGAATATATTATGATCTGAATCTACAGTCAATGAGTAGAAAGTGGAATATAATATAATCTGAATCTACAGTCAATGAGTAGAAAGTGGAATATATTATAATCTGAATCTACAGTCAATGAGTAGAAAGTGAAATATAATATAATCTGAATCTACAGTCAGTGAGTAGAAAGTGGAATATATTATAATATGAACCTATAGTCAGTGAGTAGAAAGTGAAATATATTATAATCTGAATTTACAGTCAGTGAGTAGAAAGTGGAATATATTATAATATGAATCTACAGTCAGTAAGTGGAAAGTGGAAAATATTATTATATGAATCTAAAGTCAGTACGTGGAAAGTAGAATATATTATAATCTGAATCTACAGTCAGTAAGTGGAAAGTGGAATATATTATGATCTGAATCTACAGTCAGTGAGTAGAAAGTGGAATATATAATATAATCTGAATCTACAGTCAGTGAGTAGAAAGTGGAATATGTTATAATTTAAATCTACAGTCAGTGAGATGAAAGTGGAATATGTTATAATTTAAATCTCTAGACTGTGAGATGAAAGTAGAATATGTTATAATTTAAATCTAGTCAGTGAGTAGAAAGTGGAATATGTTATAATTTAAATCTACAGTCAGTGAGTAGAAAGAGGAATATGTTATAATTTAAATCTACAGTCAGTGAGTAGAACATGGAATATGTTATAATTTAAATCTAGTCAGTGAGTAGAAAGTGGAATATGTTATAATTTAAATCTACAGTCAGTGAGTAGAAAGTGGAATATGTTATAATTTAAATCTAGTCAGTGAGTAGAAAGTGGAATATGTTATAATTTAAATCTAGTCAGTGAGTAGAAAGTGGAATATGTTATAAATTTAAATCTACAGTCATTGAGTAGAACATGGAATATGTTATAATTTAAATCTACAGTCAGTGAGTAGAACATGGAATATGTTATAATTTAAATCTACAGTCAGTGAGTAGAACATGGAATATGTTATAATTTAAATCTAGTCAGTGAGTAGAACATGGAATATGTTATAATTTAAATCTACAGTCAGTGAGTAGAAAGTGGAATATTTTATAATATAAATCTACAGTCATTGAGTAGATCGTGGAATATGTTATAATTTAAATCTACAGTCAGTGAGTAGAACATGGAATATGTTATAATTTAAATCTACAGTCAGTGAGTAGAATGTGGAATATGTTATAATTTAAATCTAAAATCAGTGATTAGAAAGTGGAATATATTATAACCTGAATCTAGTCAGTAAGTAGAAAGCGGAATACATTATAATCTGAATCTACAGTCTGAGAGTAGAAATTTTGAAACATCTGACAGTGAATCTACATTAAAAGAATAGATCTATATCAATAATCTGTACAAGCTAATGGACTAACTATGGATATGTATATTTCACTGTGCTGTAATTACAAGTGAAAAATTTTGTGTTTCAGTATATTTGTGAGTATAACTAAAAGAAATAATCTTAAGGAAGTTTTTTGTTTTATACTATTAGAAATTCAAAAATAAAGATCTACATAAATCTACAATCTAATATCATTCTTTAAACACTATCAAATTTAGGGTCGGCTCAATTACAAATCCCAGAGTAAAAGTAACTTCTCTATTTCAAAAGATCAAAAAGATGAAAACATACCCAATCGTCTATTTTCTCTGATGGCTTTGACTTCTGAAATCTTGTCTAGAGCCTTTCGTAAAAGTCTAAAACAAAACAGAGAAAAGGGATTGACAATCGTAGCTTAGAAAGTAAAATACAAATACTTTAACAAAGAAAAAGTCAATTTTTATGCTTATCGTTCACTGATCAAGGTTAAATAATTATGTATCGTCTGGGTGATAAAAAAGATGCGTAAAAACACTGTGGGAGGACATCTAAGTGTGAAATAAACATCTTATTTTACAAACTGATTCGTTTGCATCACCATGTTTATCCTTAAAGGTAGAAAATTACTAAATATTTTCCTTTTCACTATGCACTGGTTGTTGTTTGACTTTCAATACTGGTAAATGATTGTCCTAAATATCTATATACAACCATGTCTGTGTTTTAATGGAAAAAGTAGACTTTAATGAACTTTTCCTGATGTTCCTGGCCCCTCTGGCATGGAATCAAAAGATAAATAAATCAATGCCAACATTGCTGTTATTTTAATAATTACTTTTCTGAAATTCAACAAGTCTGTTTACAAGTGTCTTATATAAGATATGTGTGAATGAATAATTGCATAATGTACGATTCGTGATGTGTACATAAACCATTTTACATGTGTCATACTTTAATCTATTTTTGTTTTATTGTTGTTTAACATTTTACAAAGGATTTTTTACTTATATTGAAATGTCATCAGCTTTATTTGAAATATCACAAATTTTGACTTCTGCTATAGACAGACACCAATACAGTGAGGGTTCTTTTATGCGCCATACCGGCCAGGACACAGAATTTCGGTTTTAAGTCTCATCCAAAAGACTTGTGACTTTCACATCTCGTATCGAGCACTCGGCACAGGAACAGTCACCACCTTTTTAAAAAGTCTTAGGTAAGACAGTGTGCCGGGGATCTAACCCAGGACTTTCCACTTGTAAGTTGAATGCTCTACCACTAGACTATCACAAGCAATCTTCCTTAATTTACAGCAGTAAGTCAATCTAGCCATGTACAAATATTCTGCTGTCATCTACTTTCCTGAATTTATTTTATTTGCTAACATCATAAAAATACAGTATTATAGGATTCCAAGAAACAACTTTGCCACAAATTTTGTTGGTGGCGTGAATTTACTTACTCTGCTTCTAGTTCTGCATCCTGCATGGCAGTCTTGTAAAGTCCTTTCAATTTATTTTTGTAGTATGGTGTTACTAGAATAAGAAAAAGAAACAGGATTTGAAAATTATCATACTTGAAATTTGACAATCAAAGTGTGGATGTTAATTACGGAAAAGAATACACAAATTTCCATTATTGATGGTAGAACAGTTGTGTAAACGATATGCCTCGAAGTGGAAATGTAATTCATCATCGGTAATACACCGGCTAGAATCAGTTCTTGTCTAAAAGTTTGGTAATGGCCCCATTAGATGTATAATCATCACTAGGGCTTCATGCACAAGTCATATTTCCAACATTTATATGTGATCAAATCAAATACAATTACGTAGCCAAATTTCTGGACTTAATATTATAAATATCATGATTTATAGAAGATTCAATCAAGGGAGATAACTGGGCATAAACTAATATTCTTAATTAACTCATTCACCCCTATAGACACATTTAGATGAATCTAAACAGAAGAATCTATTGTAGAGGTAGAGCTTAACATTTTTTATCCAGGGGCCACCTGGGCCCCTAAGGTTAAAAATCCACTAGTCCAGCTCAAATTTCAGGGGCCCAGATTTCTTTTTTTTACTTTAAGATAGTTTCAGACATCTGTTCAAAAAATATTTGACAAATACTGAAATATGAAGAAAAATTCTAACAATTTTCATTTAATAATGGTCTTTTTCCACAAAGTAAAGAATAGTAACACTAATTTCAGTATTTAAAAAAAAAATAGAAATAAACTAAAAGAAACAAAACACAATAAATTATTCTATCAATGACTATAAATGAACTAGTTGAATTTAAAAAGTTAAAAATTCTAGTTATTTGTTCTATTTAATTAAAATATCAGTTTTAGTTTTTGCTATAAATAGGGGCTACATTGGCTGGAAAAAATTATAGTGCCTAAAAATTGCCATTTATCAATATCTGTCAACAGTTTCAAATTTTTGAGCCAGATTCAAAGTTCTAAAAAAAATTATGTTTGTGTTTACGTAAAAGTTATAAATGCCATTAGTTTGCTGTAGATTAAATAAATTCAATTAAATGAATTATATGAAGACATTATTGTCCGTTTTTAAAATTACCTACATTGTAACTGAAATAAATCATCATTTTTAAGATGTAAAGTAAAGAAAAAGTAAAAAAAATACTTCTGGTTCTCAGACACCGCCTCGCGCAAAAAGAAATCGCCGATGAAACCATTTTATTCACATTTCATGAAAAAAATAACTGCCGTGTGGCAAGTAAAAATGTCTGTCATTTCAAAAGGCTTAAGTTTTGAAAATGATCCATTTCCTTCTATTTGTAGTTCAAAATGCATTTCTAAAACCCAATTAGAAACTAAAATAATCATTTTATTGACAATTCAACATGTAAATCTTCACCTCATGCCCACAAATGTCACAGAACACATCGTAAGTTTTCTGCTGTTGCTTGCAGTTTATAGAGGAAGTGGATGTTGGGTTTTAAATGAAAGAACCGATACCAAACGAAACTGAATTTCAGGATGTGTATAAAAGTTTTAAAATCTGAATTAATTGTAGGTGAATGATAAAAAGTAAAATTAGTTACTATAAATAAAAGTTTTAATGAAATACATAAAAATGAATAGCTGTTGTTTTAAAAAATGAAACTTTTGGAATTTGCATTGATTTTTAAACACATAGTAGATACATATTGTACAGCTTTGTAAAATAGTAATGATAAAGACACATTTGGATGTATCTTAATCATTGATTTATGGAATAATCCATTGTTTTTCAGGGGTTGATGAATTAAACTAAATTTCCTAAATTCATTCACTAACTTTTTTGTTCCTGTTGCATCCTCTCATGGGTTTTTGAAATATTGGTCAGATTGTGTTCTCCTTGTGCTCTCTCATCCTACAAGTAATCAACAAGACATTGAACCAATGATAGAACAGTAATCTTATGAAAATTAATACATCTTAAATAGCTTTACAAGCTCTTTAAAAGCATGTACAAATAACATGATAATATCATATCTTATAATAAATGTACAGTAAAACCTGCTTTAGTGACCACCCTCTGGTCACAAAGACAGTTTTCTGTTTTCCGCAATAGTACCATTTGTGTACATATTATTATCAACCTCTATATAAAGACCGCCTCCCTATAAGACTGGTTTTGTTGTGTCCTTAAGGGGGTCTTAATATACAAGTTTCACTGTATAACCAAAGGGTTATTTAAATTTAAGCATGTTAAGCATGTCTGTGGTGAGAATATTTGATTAGCTATTTTCTCCTCTGCTTTCATCAAATATAACTGAAAACTTAAAGAAAGAATGTGGCATAAACCACCATTAAATCAAAGCAATACTTCTGATATACAAGCACATGTACATGTCTTATTCTGGGTGAAAACTACATGTACAGTTGTATCAGTGTTTATTAAACAAGTTTAAAAATAATGACAAAAACAGATGAAACACCATTAACTCATTTACCCCAAAAGACACATTTGGACTGGTCTAAGTCATTGAATTACAGAAGAGTCCATTATTTTTCAGAGGTTGATGAGTTGTTTTTCAAGTAAATGGAAAAGTAACAGACATTTACCTGCACTTGATGTATCAGTTGATACAATTCTTTCAACAACTCTCTGATGCGAGACTCAGCTGCCGCAGTATTTGTTGCCGATACATCTGATGTGGAGGGACTATGAGTGGCACCAACATTTCCTCCACTACCACTTCCCTTCGTACGCCCCATCGTAAATAATAAACTTTGTCCTTATGGCATAATGTACATCACCCCATTGTCGCTGAAGACATCCTAGAAATAAGAATATATTATTTACTCTCTTTTCAGATTTGTTTTGCAAACTAAGTTCATGGTAACATAGGGACTACTAATTACATATATGTTCTTAATATATGACGTTATATAATTAAACTGTGACAGCATTTTGCTAGAAATGTGTTGCCTTACTGAAATCTGACCAACTCTGGATGAATACTTTTTGCTGTATATGTTAT
This sequence comes from Atrina japonica, assembly GCA_030159075.1. NCBI lineage: Eukaryota > Metazoa > Mollusca > Bivalvia > Pterioida > Pinnidae > Atrina > Atrina japonica. Next base: position 119,630 of record BROG01000842.1, read on the forward strand.
ATTAAACCAGGAGCTGTGTTCACATTCAAGGCAGTGCCTTTATAGTTCATATTACTGACCATATTTTCCCAAAAAAGGATGTCCAGTTAAAACATTTGCCTTCCTGGCTGATTCTATGCAATACTATAGTTCTAATATTATTTTTGTGCCGACAAGTAGCCCCTCATCCCTGCTGTAATCTAATTTTTGTTTTTGTAAACATGCGCCAATTTTATTTATAACCGGATCACACTTGACTAACTAGTCCAAAGACATTCATGTTTACATGGTGATATTCCTACCACTTATGTCTTGTCACTTTCAGACTACTAACTTCAAAACTGATTCGGTCATTCAGCTGTTTGTGTCATTATAAAGAATGTTTTGTGATCCATGCATATGATAACATTACATTACTATATGCTTATGGCGTTTATGCATATGCTTTTTTCTTTAGTGTATAAACAATAAAATGTATACCTTTTTGTTTCCAAAATTTGCAATATAAAGAAATGTATTAATACCGAGCCCGAATTCAATAAAGCTATCGATGAAAAATTGTCGCATGATGCAAAATGTGAGACAATGACAAAATGTATACATGTATTGTACCTCCATGTTTAAAATATTTTGTTTAATTTACTAAGAATGACATATCCAATCTTACCAATTAGAGAAAATAGCCGTGCTGCCAGCAAATCCATGGGTTATGGATACATGTTCCATATTTATTTTAACCAAACATATTTAAGAAACGTTATCTTATTGGATAATAGTTGTTCGTGTTTACAAACAATGATTTCATTGGACAATTAAAATTGACAACAAACATGGAAGACACGGTCACGTTTTTTGCCGGTTTAATATTTTTCACAAGTTCTTTCACAGTAATTAAATCCACAATCGAATATTTCTTCGGCCAGAAATTAACTAAATCGGATAAATGGAATATCAGCGTAAAGTAAGTTTATTTTCATTTGTCATTTACAATGTCCCGCGATAGGTTAGTATATCTAAAACTGAATGGTTTATTGACAAGAAACCAACCATGTATCATTAATGATAAATCGATATTTTTTTTTATAGGTGTAGATGTGTTACAAGTTGGCATGTTTCAGTGTATGGCATAATGATAATGATCCAGTGTATCAACGTTGCATACAAATGCAAGTCTACAAAATAAATAATATATATGAAGTTGAACGCATAAAATATTATGTATACGTGTACATGTACTGATGTAGTATATGCATGTACAATGGAAGATAAATAAAGTAGAGCACAGACACTTGTTTACTGTTCCAAATCTGGTAGTATGAAACTATAATTGAGAGGGGCGTGATCACTAAACCTGTTCTTGTGATATTAGGGTATAGGTCTAGAATACAAAAATAGTGTAATTTAACGTAGATTTGGTCATTGGAAAATAATAGATTTGAATTCTTAGATTTAGATTCTTTAAAATATTGGTCCTTTTTACGTGCAATAATAAGATCAACAAGATGAAGTTTTAGACTGCCACATCCCGTTACACTTCCTGTTTGTGCCTTTCATTGTACAAAATGTACCAAACCATTTGCTGTACATATAGTGATATACATGCATCATTGATTAAAGTTAATTTAGTGATAATATCTTTTAAATCAACAATTGTTTTATTCCTGTACATGTCATGTGTATGCTAAGGCTTATAGGATATTGATTTATCAGTTTTAATCTTAATTTCATGTTACTACATTTGTATATGTCTTGACTCATTTTTAATTGCATGCATCATTGATCACTTACTTGAACTAGAGCAATGCCTTGAAAGCTTTTTATGTTTTACAAATGTGAGAAAAAATATTCTTCTGGTATCAATTTTTAATCACAGTTTAATTCAGATGTCAAATATTTGGAATTTTAGCAGTTTTGTAAAAAAAATTTAAGATTAGAAAAGAATCTCCAAAACATTTTATTAGAATAGATCCTTTAGCAAGAACTGTGGTCCTGTGACATTGCCCAGCGCTCTACAATGCGACCAAATTACTCGCAAATGTGACCATTTTTGAAGTTTTGGCGAGTGTGTTTTCTAATTTAGTCGCCATATTGCGACCAGTTTTTCCTGAGCCAGAAATCAAAAGTTTGTCCGTTTTCACTGTGCAAATGCATTATCGAAATCATGATCTCTTATGCGCATTAGCCAATTTGGCTATTCAGTTTCGATAAACTAGAGCATCTAACTTACATTGATTACTGTATAAAACATGTTGTATGTTGTCGACTTGAAACTTTCCAAACACAACAAAATGACTCTTTCTTTTCAATGTTGATTTCAAGAGAAGCATCTACCTCTTTATTGGACACTAGCAAGTTTAAACGATCTTGGTTACAGGAATACTGGAACTGAGTTATGACTAGTGTTTGATGAGGAGGACGGGCAGGCAGAATATAGACAGAATTGGAAATTTTATCTGTAAATTAAAATTGAGAGTCAAGCGCCCGGTTCTCGGACAAACACCTATAAAGAACTTTACTAAAAAACGTCCTAGGAAATGTGGAAACTTCCTATTAGGTGCTGAAACATAAATGTAAATGCATATAGCTATACAATTTTAGAATCCCACCCCATCCTACCTTTTGATAGATTACAAGTAAATTGTCTGCACAAACACATATCAGTGGTAAAGCTTTTTTGTCTTACATGGATGTACATGTAGATTAACATCTCTTCTAGTTCTAACAATGACACAGGATTGATATGAATAAGTTCACAAAGGAGCCCAGTTGACTATGTTAGTATGTATCAATTTTAATTTATGACTAAGATTAATTATTTTAAATTTTTAAATGCTTTTAGGAGAATTTTTAATGTTCAGAATAGCTGAAAGTTGAGGAGAATTAAAAACTGCAATCCCTAGCCTACACTTGTATTCTGCATGCATATGTATGATTGATTGATTGGGGTTTGATCAAAGATTTTAAAACCCTTTCAACCCTACAGACCATAATAGACTTGTCTGAAATAATAGAAAAGAACATACCAGTACCACTCAAATATTCAGGCATGAAAGGGTAATGTCTAACTATACATGTAGCTTTACAGATGGCTATAATTTTGTTTGCATTTTACAGGACTGTATCAGCCTTGCAGGCAATATTGTGTTTTGTTGCTGGTCTGGTGATAACTTCTAAATGCCAGAAAAACCTCTTGAGTGATCAGTAAGTACACCTAGATCTATGATAGACAAATTATATACATGTACGTACCTTCAATAATACAATGTGCATATAGATGTAGTACAGCTGTTAATCGTAAACAATGACCAACTACATGTATAGTTCACCAAGGATTTGTGTCCCAGTGAAACCTAAGCTGACTTTGTGAGAAAGAAACTTGATGGCCTCCTCCTGGGTACATGTACATTGTAACCAGATTCTGTTCTCAACCATAAAAATCTGGTTGTCACTATTTGACTGAAAATTGTTGAGTGTGGCAGATAATATCATTCAAACAAACAAGCAAACCATCTCCACATGTAGTGCTAAATCAAAAACAAATTATCTTTTGTAGTACAGTGGAGTCTGCCTTGAGAAACCACCCTTTCTGCCACTGGTGGTCTCTCATAAGAGGTTTTATGTATAGAATTATTTAAGTGATTGATTTTCAGAATGTAGTCTCAAAAGGCAGGTGGTCTTTCAAGACAGGTTTCACTATACATGTACTATATACATGTAGCACATCTTTACATCATCACGTTCTGTAGTACTTAAGTACAGAAACTCGCTGAAAGTATTCAGATATTACTATTTTTTACTATATACATGTATTTCATATAATAAAAAAACTATTTCTTCCAAAAAAATATTCTGAAGCCATTTCTTATCATATTTAAATTGAATTTTTACTCTTAAACAGAGAATGTTTCAAAGTTTCTTTTTGGATGTAATTTTCAGATTTATTATTTTAAAGATTTGACAATTCAAACAAATATTAAAAATTAGACATCACAACTTTACTTACCCATACAAGGAGTTTTTACAACAAAATTAAAACTTCTGTTTGAATAAATAAGTCTTTTAATTTCTGATTCAGAAAATTAAAATTCAAAATGAACAATGAAACTGTATTCAAAATGAACAATGAAACTGTATTCATTTTTTTTAACAGTGTTGGTATAACTGTGGTAAACTGCTATTCTTTTTGCCAATATTTTGCTGTTCCTTTGTGACAGATTTCTAGAGCTAAAATGAATATTGTAAATCCAGAAATGTTCACATGACTTTATCTTTGCGAGACACAAGTTCTAAATGTATTCGCAAGATGATATTTTCATGATTTTGAATGCCCATTTCATCATACTATTATCATACTCCATAACTTGATAATATTATTTTCCTGAGCGAAAGCTCTTGCAAAATTATGCTTAGATAAAATTCAATATTGGAATATTTGTAACTGCTGTTTGATTTATATATAAAGATTTTTTATTTCTATATGTTTATTTTTTTTTCATTACTTAACTCGCTGACCCCTATACTCACATTTTGACTAATCCATTTCAAACTCCAAAGAGTGGTAAAGTCCATTGTCAGAATTCAGGAGTGTATAATTTAAAATTCAAATTTCAAAATGATTTTACACTCAATATTAACTTGTTTACCCCTGAATTTTGGCAATGGACTTCTCAGTTACTGATTTGAGCTAGTCTAAGTTTGACCATGTACAAGGGTTGACAAGTTAATATATGACCATTCCATGTCTTTTCTCTGATTAGCGTCTGGGGAACAGATTGGTTTTGAGATCATAAAACAGAAAACACTCACATTTATTAAAGATACATGTATGGACATTTATTTTAATCATCATGAAAACTATTATTTTTTAGGTTATTTATACATGTACATGTAAGTATGTACCAAAGATATGATTTTTATAAGTTTGGTTTCGTGTTTCTTTTGTTAACTTATTTGGAAAATTCTTATATGTTAATTAATTTAATTTGTTCTCCTAACAATGTCTTGTGTGTTCTCTGTTTTTGTATTTTTGTGGTTTTTTTACTGATTGAAAAATAGGCTTTTTTTTAGAGTGGACGCTAAACAAAAACAAAAAATTGGAATGGCCTAAATTATTGTACAGTGAAACCTTTCTTGACAGACCACTCTCATGAAAGACCACCTGTCTTATGAGACAACATTAAAGAAACCACTTAGTTAAATATTCCTTTACATAAAACTTCTTTTGAGAGACCACCTGTCATCCACATTTCAGTGGCAGATGGGGTGGTCTCTCAAGACAGACTCCACTGTACATGTATTTCATCACCCATTAATTAAATCAATTTATGTCAATTACTGTATATATGTTGATTTCAGTATTCGGACATAATAAAAAAATGAGAAATAGAGTATAAATGTTTGTGTGTTGTTCTCAATGTGTGGACATTTAAACATTAACATGATCAAAGAAAGAGAAATAGAGTATTACTGTTTGTGTGTTGTTTTCAATGTGTGGACATTTAAACACTGACATGATCAAAGAATGAGAAATAGAGTATTACTGTTTGTGTGTTGTTTTCAATGTGTGGACATTTAAACACTGACATGATCAAAGAAAGAGAAATAGAGTATTAAAACACAAGTTTATGCCAATTTTTTTTTGACAAGACTACCTATCATTCTTTGAAAGGCCTGCTTGGCACTCGACTCTTGATCGTGAGGTTGTGAGTTTGAGTCCAGCTGGCAGCAGGTTGTTTTCCTGTCCTTGGGATGAGACAGTAAAACTCAAGGTCCTGTGTCGCAGTAGGTATTGCACGTTAAAAGACCCTCTCTGCTCAATGGCCGTAAGTGCAGAGCATATGCCAAAATTTGAAGCCCTTCACCGGCATTTGGTGACGTCTCCATATGAATGAAATAGTCATGAGTGGGACGTTAAACAAGGATAAACAAACAAACAAAATATTCTTTGAAAGAGTACATTTAACTCATCAACCCCTGTTAAACAATGGACTCTGCTGTAAATCAGTGACTAAGACCAGTCCAAATGTGTCTTTAGGGATTAATGAGTGAAGGAAATATTCTCCCATACCCATTTTATCCTTCTACATGTATGTCAATTAATGATGACAAAACGACGCTATACTGGTACTAAACATGCACCCAAATACCTGCACATGTATATGAATGTTCTGTTTACTATTCCAGGGACTTTCCTACCTCCTAAATTCTGGGTCCAGGTTTAAGAATAATTGGGAAAATGTTCAGTATTTGTACTGAAACAGACAAGAGCTCCAAGGAGCTATATGTCTCACCTGCAGTAACATAGCAGTTTAGATATTCTGCTCCAGAAACAATTTTCAGTGACTGTGACTTTCTTTCCAGAAAGTGGGTCAGATAGACCCTAGATGACCCTAGCACATCTAAGGTACATGGGGGTAATTTGTGCAAAGTTTGGTTCCAGTCCATCTGGCAGCTTAGGAGTCTGGCTCCAGAAATGATTTTTCAGTGACTGAGACCTAGTTTCCAGAAATTAGGTCAACCAGCACTGGTACCCCAAAAGGCACATCTAGGCTGCATGAGGATCATTTGTGTGAAGTACAGTTCCAGTAGTTTAGGAGTTCTGCTCTGGAAACAATTTTAAGTGATTTAGGAAATACTTTTCATTGCCTTGTAGTTTACATGTACTTACTTACTTTGGGAAATACTTTTCATTGCGTTGTAGTTTACCTATTTGATTTGGAAAATGCTTTTCAGTACGTTGTAGTTTACCCCATTGATTTGGGAAAAGCTTTTCATTGGATTGTAGTTTACATGTACCTACTGGCTTTGGGGAATACTTTTCATTACTTTGTAGTTCACCTACTTGATTTGGGAAATGCTTTTCACTGGGTTGTAGTTTACATGTACTTACTTGCTTTGGGGAATACTATTTATTGCGTTGTAGTTACCCACTTGATTTTGGAAATACATTTCATTGCATAGTTTACCTTCTTGATTTGGGAAATGCTTTTCATTGCGTTGTAGTTTACCCACTTGATTTTGGAAATACATTTCATTGCGTTGAAATTTATCTACTTGATTTGGGAAATTCTTTTCATTACATTGTGGTTTACCTACTTGATTTAGGAAATGCTTTTCATTGCGTTGTAGTTTGCCTACTTAAATTGGGAAAAACTTTTCATTGCCTTGTAGTTTACTCACTTGATTTGGGAAATACTTTTCATTGCCTTGTAGTTTACTCACTTGATTTGGGAAATACTTTTTATTACGTTGTAGTTTACCTTCTTGATTTGGGAAATACTTTTCATTGCTTTGTAGTTTACCTACCTGATTTGGGAAATACTTTTCATTGCTTTGTAGTATACCTACTTGATTTGGAAAATGCTTTTCATTGAGCTGTAGTTTACCTTCTTGATTTGGGAAATACTTTTCATTGCTTTGTAGTATACCTACTTGATTTGGGAAATGCTTTTCATTGCTTTGTAGTATACCTACTTGATTTGGGAAATACTTTTCATTGCTTTGTAGTATACCTACTTGATTTGGAAAATGCTTTTCATTGAGCTGTAGTTTACCTTCTTGATTTGGGAAATACTTTTCATTGCTTTGTAGTATACCTACTTGATTTGGGAAATGCTTTTCATTGCGTTGTAGTTTACCTTCTTGATTTGGGAAATACTTTTCATTGAGTTGTAGTTTACCCACTTGATTTGGGAAATGTTTTTCATTACGTTGTAGTTTACCTCCTTTTTTTGAAAATACATTTAATTGCGTTGTAGTGTACCTACTTGATATGGGAAATACTTTATTTCCAGGCACTGGCTTACGAATGGGTATGCTTGGTTTGCGCTGCCATATTTTTATTACGATTTGGTGGTTATGTTCATCGCATATTGTTATCAGAAACCTGAACTGATGTCAAAAGCACTAAGTTATCGCATTCAACATTATATATTCAACAACAAAGCAATGGTTATTCACCATTTTCTTCTACCAATCATATTTTTTCCAGTGATCGTGGTAAGTATGTGATACCTAAATTTATTATTATTCTTCGTTGAAATTAAGGTATCCATCGTATAAAAGGTCAAAATCTTATCCCTGGAAAGGCACTATAATGATTATATTTTATGATAAAAATGTTTGACTCATGTACAGATTCCGGTATAAGTGGAAATCTTTGCGAGCAGCGTTTTGTCCTAAAATATGGTATATGATATGAGCGAGAAGTAACTTTAGCGATTTTATGATTTAAAAAGGATAACTCTTTACCTACGATAAGGAATGAATTGTTAGCTATATTCAAATTTAGCGATCTCAACAACCTCGATAATAATGTAATTTTGAGATAAATCCTGTACAGTAATCGTTTATGAATTATAGCTTATTTATTTCAAATAGAGAACTTTCTTCTTAAGAAAACGCATTTTACGATATTTCAATGAAATTGACTTTTTTACGGAATTTTCGAGATCGCAACAGAAATTTGACGTACTCATTTATTCAATGGATACCTTAAAGAAAACAATAGTGAAAATCAATAATTAATGTCCAGGGTTCGGAAAATTGGGAAAATATAAACATTTTTATAAAAAAAGAAGAACCTAATTTTAGGAATTTGTTTCAAAATACTTAGATTTTTTATTTTATTTTGAAATTCCAATTTGGAGATTTTTGTATATTTTGGGGGAAATACAAGCACTTTTTGCATTGGGAAGGTTCCCGTAACTGGACCCAAAATAGGTCTAGAAAAATCCATGTAAATAATATCGTATTTAATGAATAGGATCAAAACAACAAAAATAATGTGGAAACGAAAAAAAAAAAAAAAAATCCAAGAATAGACATTTGGACAAATGCAAACAAAAGTGCTAATGTCTCTGCATTGTGCATGTATATACATATAGTTACCTTAATAAATACAGGTGAAAAGAGCTGTATTTATCATACCTGAATTTAACATTTGGCAATATGCCAGAATGATATAAATTTTCATTGTAAAGTTTGGAATATTAACTGTCAAGCAAAACACAAGTCCACTTTTACCATTAGACATTTGCATGCATTTCAATTCATATTTTTATGATACAGATAAGAAAAATGATGATGATGATTAAAAAACTCAAATTTGTGTATCACACCATATTTACAGTTATATTTACGGGTTTTGCATTCTTATTTCCGATCCCTCAAACTCTTTTCCCACTGCTATTCGGTAGTAATGAATAACACAACCATTTTTCCTAATCCATCTGTAGACACAGATTTGGTTTATACAACAACAACATCAACACAACAACAACAACATCAGTAACAACAACAAAAACAATAATGAAATGATATGTACAAATCTTGTAGCATCATAAGATTTGTAATGAGTAAAAGTGGTGTGCGTACCTTCCCATTGGTGCCATTTTGGTATTATGACCACGGCGCAATTTTCATACCCTTTCCCCATTTATGTGGTATTGGTATTGTTGCATAATGTTCTAGATTATAAAGTTTTCCACCAATTTTTTTATGACCAAAGTGCCACTTCATGCCATCACAAATGTTCAGGGTGCAAAAGACTGCAATTGACTCATGAAAGGTTCATGATTTGCTGGCGATCAATGTTGGACGCTTGCAGAATCACCAACGGTTACCTTGCAGCTATGATCTGAACTGTGACGTGGAAAAGGTGTATCAATAAGTACAAGTAGTTTAATGATCGTAACGTAACTATTTTATTATTGTCGTACACACACACACACACACACACACACACACACACACACACACACACCATTTAAACTGTCTGCCACCATGTAAATAAAATATTGTTAAGTTTGGCGTTAAACACAATTTAAAATAAAACAAAAATATATGTTACTTACTAATCAAATGTCAAAAATATATAGAATACAACAACAGATAAAGCTGAAAACCAAGGTTGATACTCTTTTTTTAATTCATAAATTCGTTTAATAACCCAATCGTAATGCAATAATTGTTTATTAAATTTCAAATACATGTATGGAAATGCATTTCAAATATGCATATGATCACGGAAAATTCTGAAGTTCCAAAATGAATCCTTTGGTTGATTCAGCGTTGTAAGTTTCAAAATTAATAATGTGGATAAATACGAAAAACCACGTGGTTGTATATTGACCAATCGCTTTTGAATAATTACTAATCAACATTCATTAGATTAATTTCAATGTATTTTACAGTATTTAAGGAAAGGTGTTGGCGATTTTTTCATTGGAACTTTTTACATGATCGAACTAGCAGTTCCATTTATATCAATACGGAATATACTTGTACAGGTGAGAAAAGTTCAATCACATTTTATTAGCTTCTTCCAATATCTTTCTATCTTAGACGCTCATACCAATTCTTATCCATAGTTTCGTACTTCAAATGTTTTAGGTAGTTAGTTTAACCTTCAAAAATCTAGAACATTAGCACACATTTTAAAACATTTTGTTTGTATATTGTTGTTTAACGTCCCACTCAAGAATCTTTCACTCATATGGAGACGTCACCAAATGCCGGTGAAGGGCTTCAAATTTTGGCCTATGGTCATCACTTATGGCCATTGAGCTGTGAGGGTTCTTTAACGTGCAAAAAACTTACTGTGACACGAGACCTCAGTTTTTACTGTCTCATCCGAAAGACAGGAAACCAACTTGCCGCCGACTGGACTCGAACTCACGACCTCACTATCAAGAGTCGAGCGCGCTACCGACTGAGCCAGGTCGGCTCTTTTAAAACATGAAATCAACTTTGTGTATATAGATTTGATATCAAATACCGTGTCATTGTACATGTAAATATATCGCGGTCTTGTTAAAATGTGTCCTATTTCAAAAAGACGTGGGATAAAGCTATAAAATATTTAACTGTTATGAGTAATATGACATATTTTATCAAACTGGCTACAGATTAAGCAAAAATTGAAACCTAGTTAAAGCAGCTGACACGCAGCAATATTCTTCTCGTTAAGTTGTCATATTAAGATATATTTATTGCGTCACATATCTTAAAAGTTAATGAACATGGCTGTTCATCATTTCTAATTTTTTTATCAATCTATTTCCTGTGTTCAGTGTATTTATATACTCAAACTATGAACAGATATAGCGTTTATATTGCATCAGTGTCAAATTTAGCCCTTTTTAAAATTGCCATTAAGTGTTACTTATTTTTCAGTTATATATTTGGAAACGAAATTCTGTGTCAAATATTTAAAAATTCGGTTTTAGTACGTTTTACATGTATTGTTACAAAAACTTGGTATGAAATTGATTTGATAATGTAAAAGGACAAAGGAAACATAAATTTCTCAAAAAAGAGATGTGAAGTAAAATAAAATGGATAATTTCTAGTGAAGTTTTTGAGATATTCTGTAAAAGAATTTCATAAAAATGTTATATTATTGTTTTATCATGATTTTTTTCTTCTAACTGGAAATTGTCATTTATTGCATTCCTATTCACGAGTTTGTTGTTAAATTTGTACTTGGTGTAGTTGTAAATTGATAAAAGAGAGCTAACACGTCTAGGAGGCTATAGTTTTCTTTATATTAACTTTATAGAGCCTCTGTGGTCGAGTGGTTAACCCATTAAATCTCTCGCCTCTGATCAGCGCCTGGCTGAAACCTAGGCTAATTTTGTGAGACAGTTTGCCAGTTTACTTGCGAAAGGATGATTGTCTCTTTTAGGATACACTGTAAACACTTTGTCTCATCCATCATTGTGTACTGGCCGACAACATATACCTCAAAAGTTTTTTGAGTTGGCGTAAAACAACATTAAAACAAACAAAAACTGTATAGACCAATGTTTTATAGTAATAGAGCCAATAATTCAGTTAATACTTCTAAACTTCCCGATGCTAAGATAGTCATCTATCTAAAGTAGTTACTGTTAATCGGATAAATTTAAGATTACCTTTAGGTTATGTTTTGACTTTAGATGGTACCATTTATGTTTCGGAACTCTATATCTATTTCAAATTCTAGTTCAACCGACTTCGGTATTATGTTTATGATATTTGATACCAAACATGACAGGGATTATCCACATGTGAAGCCGCATTAAGTGTTGGAATAAAAAGGGGCCAGGACCTATAAGGGTCAAAAGTTTGTAATCTTTTCGTGATTTAATAATGAGCATTTTCTTACTGTTATCACGTTTTAACCAGATAAATGTTAAGACCCATTGACTTCCTTTATCCTGGACGTCCGACAGATTTATACAATGGTAACTGAGATTTTTATATTTATATTTGATTTGATTCCGTGGTTTAAAATTCAGCAAATATTGCACTTGTTTTCAGCTTGAGAATAACATTGTCTTTAACTTGATTATTGAAATTTGAAATTTGTCATTGCTATACTTTTAGAGATATTATTTGGCCTTGTATGATACCACTTTATCTTTAGAAAATACACATACTTTTCAAATTGGAGCTCAACTGATGAAGTCTAATTGACAGAAACGATATGTCTTGAGCATTATAACTTTGGTATTATGTTTATAATATTTATTAGCGTTTTTATGTGTCCTAAGTTATAGTGTAAGTCGTTACAATTTTTGGAGATGAGAAATGCACAATAAGTATTGAATTATTTAGAGAATTCATCGGAATGTAGAAATAATTGTTTGTCTCACACAAAATTTAAAATTCATTTACTTTCAGCTTCAAATGAAGAACACAGCATACTATATAATAGCTGGTCTGATGATGATTCTAGCGTTTACAGTTTGTCGTGTACTGGTGTTCCCGTACCTATACTGGAAATACTCTTCCTATGCTAAGACATCTATATGGGAAGTTCCTTTTAGAATTCCACTTAAATGTAATCTAGGATGTATACTGCTCTTAAGCTTACAATTATATTATCTTCTTAAGATGATCCGTGGGGCAGTGAAAACATTGTATAAAATTCACTGCCGAAAAGTCAAAATATGAACAATATGACATTTAAACTTTCTTTTTACAGGGTAATTATTTCAAATGTTTATAAACTAGTAAGATATTAGATCTTTTGTTGATTGATAGGTTGTTTCTTTTTGTCCAAAACAATTGTAAAATTTATGTCACCTAAGCCAAAGGCTCATGGATGCCTATTGGTCTCGTTTTCTGTATGTATTTTGTCTTGTTATCTTTAAAACATTTTCGACTTCTTCTCAAGAACCAATTAGCCAATCTCAACCAAATTTGGTAGAAACTATCCCCATGTGAAGCCACATAAACCCAATTTATGACCTGGTTACAGGGCCTGCTTACACTTCTATTTCATTGTGGCATATATTGCACCATAACACTTAAGAATTTACTCTGAGAATATTTCAACTTGACCTGCTCAGCCAATAAGATTTGAGGATTAGGTAAAGTTGAGTAAAAATTTCAGAATTAAATACATTTAATTCTTAAGTTTTATGGTGCCAGGCCCAGGTTTCAACTTTGGATTTTGCCAGAGTTCCATGTTTGTCCAGAAATCAGTAAGTCGTATATATATGTATATGGTTTTATGAACTTCATTACGGTCAACACTGTAGTAATTCTGTCGTTCTACTCTGTGATATTCGTGATTAGATGCAATAATTTGAGTACATTTATATTTTATTGCCATATGTAATATGCAACCTTCTAGATTTAGATGAATAAGATATTTGGTGTGCTGTAGCTAGCTATTACATGATTTCAGCTATTACATGATTTCGGCTATACAGTAAGAAATTTGTTGAAATCAGTCATCTGCTGTTAGATATTTTCCCAAACAGAAGGAAAACAATATTGTTGATGTGTATACTAAAGACAAAATCACACCATGGCCGGCTTTGGTCCCAGCTAGCTACTGGTCCAAGCCAGCTACTGGTCCTCGACCAAGTACATATATATTGCTTAATAACTTACAAATACATTATGATAAATCTAGTGTACATGTAGTTAACATATATCAAATCTAGGCTTGGTGGTTGACAAAGTTCCTAGGAACATTTTTTCCCCAGACTACGGCTACTGTTATTAATGGGTGTTAAAGGCGCTCTTTCACACATTGACCTATGTAGTGTCATAGTTTTGTTTTTGTTTTAATCTACATTTTACATTTACATTTTACATTTTAAAAAAGCCTTCATACTCCCTTCCTATTTCCCGGTTCTATGATATTGCAGTATTTCTTTTTCCTTCGTTACCTCTGAAACGACACACCCAGCGTGTGGATAAAAATAGAACATCGACACAAAGTCACGATGTTTTGCTTCCAGAAATAAATTCCACAGTACGACGGCTTTGGAGATTATTAAACAATTTGAAATTCATTTCTTGGAAAATTACGCTTTTCTGCAACTACCGATATATATGTAGCACAATACAAATTGCCATATCTCTATAAAATGAACGAATTTTCTATCGATACTGGCAAGTTTGTATCGTCTGATGTTTACTATCGGTAAAAGATCAAAGGTCATATAGCCATCCTTATATGGAAGAACACCGGTCAAAAAATTTATAGAAGTTTTAAGCTGCACTAACGTTTTTTTAACGTTATGCATATTGAGTAACGTTTTTAATGACAACTTCAGCTACCCAATTGTGAAGATCAGCAAAATTTATCATGACACAAAATTTGCAACATGTATATAAACTCAAATTTGTTAATGTTATCTGTGTTGGTGATGCTCCATTGTTTGATGCACTACACTGCCATAGGTTCATGAACAAACAGGTTCCCCATTAGTGGTTACCTTTTTTTGTAAAATTACATTTTTGAATTGTCCTCCTAGGTTTGTTTTTTGGCTATTTTTAAAATTTCATTCCCTTACATTCAGTTATACAGATTGTCGAGTTTTGATGACTATTAGCACTTCTGGTTCTCTGTAGAAGAAAATACTGTCATTACCGCGATATCATAGTGACCTTCCTTATATGTGTGTAATGTCGGATGCCGTGAGATCGGCACTTGCTGGGAATGAAAGAGTGAATAATATTTTGTAAAAAATCATATGGTACAATTGTCCTTTCCCTATGCTTTAATGAAACAGGGGGAAACTTTTCTAGTAAATTTAATTTATCTGTAATTTAAGAAAATCCACTCAGTACTGCGATATCATAGAACCCAATGCTAATTTGAAATTTTTTTCTACATTGGTTTCAATTACCGACATTTTATATAAAAACCTTTCGAAGGTACGTAGATGGTTTAACTTTTCCACCATTTTATCAAGTCCCCCAAACAAAATTCCCACAAAAACGGAAAGTATAGGTGTGCCTATTATGAACCGTTGTCTGATTCGCACAACTGATATGGAAACCCTGGCATTTGATTGGTCGAAAATTGTCTTGATACATTTCTCAAAAAGAAAAATATTTCGATTGCTCTTTCTTTTCTGCTTCATTGTTTTGAGGACTATTTTCCTATACACATAGCCTTTTGCTCATCATATGGTTGATTCTACCCTCTTCTCACTTATGGCAGGCACCACGGGAATTGCGTTTTATTACTAACTGGATAACCATACTTATAACGACAGTTAGGAACGATGACTCTTGCCATTAAGGAACGATTGCTGCAGTCTTATTTCAATGTGTTATCTAGAATTTAAACTTGTCTAGGTCAATGAAGGCTTGACCAGACTCCACCCCGTCAGGTTATATTTGTTTTACTATAGGCAAACCCCAGTTTCCCAGTTTCAAATACACCTTGTTGGGTGCAATTTTTGAATACGAAAGTTATAAATATATATTTTTTAATTTTGTTGAAAGAGCACCTTTAAGCAAATTGAACATTTTTCACGGAATGATGTTGCCCTCTTGAAAAAGGACGGATCACTGCATAATGACGCGTTAGAGAAAAGTGTCACATAATGAAATGTTAACTTAAGATGCATTCCTTACACTTAAGTAAGTTGTTCTGAAATACCTAATGTCCTATAATGACGTCGGACTTCAGGTAGCAAGACAAAGTATATTCTGACATTCCAATCAAAGTGGTTCTCTCAAATCAAATAATATTTCCAGAGGTCCGTGTTAGTCCAATATTCACCAGATTTGTATATTGTATCCTAGACATCCTGAAAATTTACACTTTGGTATTTGTTTGTTTGTTTATTGTTGTTTAACGTCCCACTCAAGAATATTTCACTCATATTGAGACTTTGGTATTTGTAATTATGATATTAACCCTTTATATTTTTTTTACCGGAATATTGTAAATAAAGCATTTACAATTAACAAAATATCTGCATATTTGACAATTTTTACTCTGCTGATGTCACGTTAAATTTATGTCTCTTAATTCTAGTCACAATTGTCATATATGGTATATGTAATAAGCAAGGGCGGAATAACATGTTAATGATCTTGCATTCACTGTATACAAATTGTCTATGCTGTTATAAATCTTACTGTCATAAAGATATGCAAAGAAGGTAGCAGCAGTAAGTTTGTATACCAACATACAACTGATATAAGGAAGCATTGTTACACTGAAGTCAAATTCGTAATTATTTTGTAAAAGTTTTTTGTAAAATGTTTCATCTTCTCCAATATTAGATGTCTACAAAGTGTTCCTTACTTTAAAAATTGACTCAAAATTGTAGTAAATATGTGCTTTGTTGCAGACTGTAAGCTTTTTTTTCTAATCAGGAAACCTGTAAAATAAGTCAAATAGTTTTTTGTTTGTTTTGTGTGTTTTTTATTTTGTTTAAGTTTACTTCACTATGGTATAAGACTCTGTGACATTACGACACAACTGCTGACGGGGTTTTATGTTTAATATTCCCCCCGGAGACTTTACATAAAACCATTTTAATTGTTTATTACTATTATATTGACGTACTTCTGTATACTTATTCACGTACTTCTGTATACTTGTTCACGTACTTCTCTATACTTATTCACTTCAGCAATATAGAAAGCCTAACAAGGCTTTATATATCGCTGTTCACATACTTCTTTATACTTTATTACATACTTATTCACAGCTGTCTTATTATTAATATTCTTCTGTATACTTATCCACACCTGTATACTTAAATAGATTGGTTTTAAAGAACTCTACCGAAAGGTATACCGTATAAGTGGAAATTTTAGCGAGACGCAAATTTAGCTTTTTGTCCTAAAAATATGGTGTATAATTTTAGAAAGAAGTAATTTTAGCGATTTTATGATTAAAAAAACTATTACCTACAATGAGAGAGAAATGAATTGTTAGCGTTATTCAATTTTAGCGATCTCAACAACCTTGCTAATAATGCCAAAATTGAATCCTCACTAAAATTTCTGCTTATACGATATCTTCATAGATACTGTCATAATAAATCATTAGAGTGTTTGTATAATTTTTCTATGATGAGATGCTATGTTTACTGTATCCGCCTGCGACTGTAGTTAAAACACAAATGCAGTTACATTCAATCTATTTTATACATGTATACTTAGATTTACTAAGCGTGAATTTATCAGACTCCACAGATAGAGAATTTTTCGGTAGTGTCGTTATAAAATCGTCACACTTTGTAAGTTTATTTGCGTCTTGACATATATTGTTCACAGTGTGTGTCTGTGCTCAGGGTTATCTTTACATATAAGAAATGATGGATCATTTACCATGCTTGTCTTGTATACATAGTATATATATGGTATCATTTTCTTTTTAATAATTATTATTGTTTTTAATTTTGATGCTGTTACATAACCTTTTTGTACTTCATGTCATATTTTGAATGAAATACGGATATGTTATTTTAAAGTTATATAATATTAAATAATACGAACTATTTATCGTTTTATTTTGTAGTTATTTTGTCACGCTCTAAAATACGACGTCTGTCACTTCTAATCACCGCAAGTTCGAGTTTTTAAGTCACGTGCGTATTTGACTTATATGGAGATGTCACCAGCTGTGGACGTGCGCCAGTACAGTGTGTTTTTGGCGAGACTTGTCGGCCATTACAGGGGACCAATGTTTTACGTTTCACCAATAGGACCAGTGTCTTTCACTGCTTATGTCGATAGCTAAAAGAAAAGACAGTCCGTTCCTGTTTTTGAAAAGTCTTAGATTTAACTCAGAAACGCGAATCGAACTCTTGCTGGCCAGATTATCGCAATAACTGACTGAGCTACATGTACCTTGCGCGAGTCAGTTCAACTTTAGCGAATTGATTATGAAGGCACAATTTCACATGTCATTTACTATGGCACGCCAAAATCACATCATTGAGTTAAACCTAGTTTTTCTCAGTTAAACCCACTTTTTCTTCAGTTAAACCTAGTTTTTCTCAGTTACCCACATTAACTGGAGAAAAACTAGGTTTTACTGAGGAAAAATAGGTTTAACTGCGCCAAAATCACAAAAATGAGTTAAAGCTAGTTTTTCTCGAAAAAAAAAATAGTTTAACAGAGAAAAACTAGGTTTAACTGCGCCACAAAAACATTATTGAGTATTTCGAGAAAAATTAGGATTAACTGGAGAAGAAATAGGTTTAACTCGTAACCCACATAAGGTTGAACTCATTAATGTTATTTTGGCGTGCCATAATTTATAGGGTTAACTTTTAATTTCCACGCAAGCTACCATATTTAAATGATAGACGTGTGAATGCAGTTGCAATATTCTCGGTAGAAGAACCCCCAGTCGTTTGCAATTAAAATAGCGGAGTTCGAACCCGTGTTGTTGTTGTATTGTTGTTTAACGTCCTACTCAAGAATATTTCACTCATATATTTACATACCGACTGTTATTTTCTTCATTGCAAATATATAGACAGGTTGCATTTATATTCAATGCTTGACACACACTGTTCAGCTGTTACGTCATAAGATAACCTCCCCCCGAAAAGTCAATTATATAGAAAAAACTTAAGAATGTCGTATCCAGCTGACTACAGATTCACAGAAAATGGTAATACATATAAATATAAGGAGTGTTTTTCAATTAAAAAAAAACGTGGAATAAACATGCAATGACTAATGGAAAAAAATAAATGTGAAGCACGATTTTTTTCCATGAGCCACTGCATGTATATTCCATGTATTTCAAAAAATGAAAAACAATCCTTAAATGGAGACGTCACCAAATGCCGGTGAAGGTCTTCAAATGTTGGCCTATGCTCGGCACTAACGGCCGTTGAGCAGTGAGGGTTCTTTAACATGCCGACACCTACTGTGACACGGTACCTCGTTTTTTACGGTCTCATCCGAAGGACAGAAAAAGCCAGCCCGTGTTAACAAGAAGCGAGAGGCGTAGTTTTAAGGGCAGTACTCTAACCAATCGACCAGTATCTTTGTGACCCGTTAAATTTGACGGATATCAGGAAATTCGGTCAAAATAACTTTGTAAAAAGTCTGTCACGTGCTGCTACTATAGTGCATAAGCCTGTCACGCAGGTGGAAGTTATTTTACACAATAATTAATCTAATTTTTATTGATAAACATCTTTTCTCGAAAAGATGTGGTCAGTCAAGCATAAGAACAAAAGTGGACACGCCCCTGTTTTTCCTTGTTTGACTGACGAGGCCTATAATGCCGGTAATTTTTTGGAGTGTGGTAGTTAGACTGGATTGATAAATGTGGGTGCTTTTTTCCCGGTCATAACACCTACATACTTGATACTTATGTATGGATTTGTTTTCATATTAAGAAGTTGAAATATAACAGATGAGAACAATGAACTGTACGCTTGATATAAAACTGTCGAAATGAGACGCTATTCACCACTTGGATAATCTCAATTTGACACATATATATGCTAAGAGGTATCATCTTGACTTAAAATAATCATATTCTACCCCTTCTAAAAATCATTGGTGTATAATATGGGGAAAGGTAGATACCGAAAGTCCGAATTATACTAAATTACGTCTACTGTCTGTCAAATATTTACGGTGCTGGAGCATGTACAAATATGAAAGATAAATGTAAAAGTGGGTCTAACAGTCATTGAAATATAAAAATAATACCAAAGTTATAATGCTCAAGACGATCGTTTCTGTCAATAGACTTTATCAGTTGAGCTCCAATTTAAAATTGATTTTTTAAAGGAGAAGTGGTATCATACAAGGCAAAATGCATAGCCAAATCCGTGTAACAGTAACGACTGTAAAAATGACTATCTTAGCTTTTGAAGAATTTAGAATTTAAAAGATGTTATCAGTGTAAAGTATTTCTTTAGTATAAGATTATCAGATGGTACCAAAATACCAGGTAATAGGTTTGAAAATGAATAAAAAATACCACAAAAAAAAAAAAAAAAAAAATTCTGACGATGACAAATGATGCATTTTCGACGTCTATGCACCTTCTTGGCTGATATTTTTTTTGTATCTATGTATCAATTACAAATATTTATAGAAACGATAGTATTAAACATTTATTTTGTCCGTCTTTTGCAAATGTATTAATTTGGTATTATGTTTATATTGAGTTCACAACTGTCGTTGCTACCAGTTCAGCTTGTTATATTTTCGTCTGCAATACTTAACTTCATTAGCATACATAAAGTATCAGGCGGATCGGATCACAAAATGTCTGCCAGGCGGCCATCTTGGATTTTGATAATTAAATTTTGTTATCGCTATTTCTCAGAAAGTTTTGAAGGAGACTTTATGAAATTTGACATATAGGCTCTCCTTGAGGTCTAGTTGTGCAGTGTACATTTTCAGGCGGGCCGGATCACAAAATGGCTGCCAAGCGACCATCTTTTATTTTGACAATTAAAGTTTATTATCGCTATTTCTCAGAAAGTACAGAAAAAATCTTTATGAAATTTGACATAGATTCTCCTTGAGGTTTAGTTATGCAGTGTTCATTTTCAGGCAGGTCGGATCACAGAATGGCTGCCAGGTGGATCTTGGATTTTGACAATTAAAGTTAATTATGTATTTCTTGAAAATCATTTACATCGTCTACCACTGAGACATGTATTTCTTATTTGTTATAGGTAGACACATTCATTGGTGTATGATCATTGGGTCATATGGGGGGTCCTTCCCCATCCCTTAAAATTTATATTTTTACTTATAACTTAAAAACCGTTCACAGTCCCTCCGTTTAACCATATATATTATTGATTGTTATGGAAAAACACATTCAGTAGTGTATGTGGGGTTACTGCCACATCCCTGAAATGTACACTTTGCTCCGTACATTTGATATCAAATCAGGGCCAAGCGAGACAGATTATTATGTGTAATGTTTGTTTTACTCAATGCAGGACACGACCAGCATTTTTACTCTTAGAAGTTGACAGGTATGGTTAAGCTATCTTGGATTATAGCAGTTTATATTTGATATTGTTATAATCTTGTGAGAAAGCATTTGACAGATAATTAGGTTTTAGTTCAAATTCACTGTTGAGCCACAAAATAAGAGAAAAGAAGTCTGTCATAGATCAAATGAAGAACATTCGTTGGTGGGCGCCAAGATCCCTCCGGGATCTCTTGTTACTATTTCTTGATTTCATATTTTATTTTGCCAAGGTTTATCACATCTTGTATTTGAATCTGTTATGCAGTCGTGCAATTTTCTTTTTCTTTTTTTGTAAATCGAAGTTTTGTTCCTGATCAAGTTTTATATATATACATGTACATTTTTTAAGTATCAGCCAGTTGTTTATCAATATGATATGAACAATTCCCCGCCCTTCTGCGTAGATGAGGTCAAGAAGCTCGTCTTTGTCGTCTGTGTTATGTCATATTTTGTACAAGAAATTGATAATATACATGATTGCAATGCAGTAAATGTCACACACGTGCAGTTTGAAAGAAAAAAACATGAAAACAGCGGAAATGGATAATTTTATTTATCGTAAATATAAACTGAAAAATAATGTAGAAATTTTCCGAACAGTGTCTTGCGCAATTTTCACTGTTCATTTTATTTATGTCACAAAACAGTTATAGGCGTTACTTAATTTTTCAATAATTACATATTTTACATATGCAAATAAGCACGTGTTAACCGTCATAGGTGTCTTTACTAAATTAATATTCGTGATTCATCAATAAAAAGTTGAATTCTTTTGACTGCCATATCTGTCGATGAATGTCAGGTGTACATCTAAATTATAGACTTGTAATTGTTTTAAACAGTTACAATATTGTGTCTGTTTGATCTTACAAAGTGAAAAGTGAAACATTAGTTATTTATAGTTGTTTAGATTTGATAAGATACAAAAACATGGCAGGTCAGTCAAATTTATGTACATGTTCAATTTAGTATCAATAACTGTATTATCAAAGGTTAATGAAGAAGTGATACACACCAGTAGTTATATAGTCCATCGCTTTACATTATTGATCGCACCTTAATTTTTAATTGACACTTAAGGTCAGATGTACCTCCTCAAACCCAAGTCATTCTGAATCAGATTATACGGTTTTTTAAAATGGCGTTTTACGTCATATTCAACAATTTTTCAGTTATATGGTGGCGGTCTGTTTCTAATGGTGGAGAAGAGAACCCGGTTACGATGTACCCGGGAAGAGACCACCGGCCTTCCAGAAGTGAACTGACATACCCTTTTTTTCATCTGATCAGATTAGGCTATCGCGGGACTCGAATCCGCGCTGATTAGATGTGAGAGACTTCCTGGGCTAAAGCGCGATACTCTTAACTGTAAATAGATACATCCCCATATTATGTACTGTATACTGGGAATTTTCGCTCTTTTTTCGCCCTTTTACGACAGAAAACATACTCACCCCGTCTTAAATTCGCCCTAACTTATCTGTCTCATGGATGACATGTATTTCCATGCTTCAATTATTTAGCTTGAAAATTTCGCTTTCAGTTTCCTACGGGCGAAAATGGCGAAATATAAACGAGAAACAATATATATATATATATATATATATATATATATCAGGGATGATAATTTTCCTCCAATTGCTGCAATATTGAATTTTTATTTTTTCTATTAAACCCAGTAAAATGAGCCTTTTCCTCTTTTTTGACTATTATAGAGTCACATCTCTTGATATATAATCTGTACAGACATATAAAACGTTTCATTCCACTGACATAATTTCATATTTATTAGATTTTACTACCACCTTTTGCGAGGTTATTGAACAGTTCTGTGTGAAACGAATACTGATCAAACATGTGTAGAACAGAAGCAGAATATAGAACACAGATGTCTTGCCATTTGACATTTAGACTGACACTGTCAATAGATTGATGACTTGTTTCCTCCATTTATACAAAATTTTATTTCGCCAAATTCCACAGGTTTTTGGTGTTTTGTTTTTGAAGTTTCTTTTTATTTGAATAAATCAATTTTATTGACAAATGTCCCAAGCATTCAAAATTAATGTTTCCAAATATGGTTTTTGATCATTTATGACATTTAATAAAATGCAATATTTAGAATAATCACAGATTTTTGTAATTTTAAAGTTTTCCCTATGTCGCATATATAACGACCGTTATGTATTCAAGTCTGGTGTCGTCAGTTAAAAAATTAATAATTTTAACATATTGCCTGAAATTACAGTTCTATTTTACCAAATATTGCAAAGAGTCCTCATAGGACAAGTATATTATGATTATTATAATATTTTATGTAGTTTTAAAGAACAATATTTTCATAGGTCAATTTTATATATGTCGTTAATCTATGGTAATCCCACTTCGCCAGCAAATCCGGAACTGGAGGTAACCCCACTAATTATAAATTGGTATAGCCGATTCTAAAACCACTGAAACAATTCAGGATAGAAATCGTCGATAGATCGACAGCAAAATTGCGGAATATTGGTTTTGAAAGCGAGTTTTTACAGGTCAGAAACTGCTGAATAGATTTCCAATGTTAATGTTACTGTATATTTCATCTTTCGATCGAGTGTTGACCTATAAATTATACCTGGATCTGTTCGGCATCTTTTTGCAATCAGAAAATAAACACAGAATATAGGCTAGAACATCTTGTTTTTTCTGTCACATGTCCATATTTCAATCCCAAGAAGTTTCGCATTGAATGTCTATTCAGAGACCTTTAAGGAAATTGACTCTTATTATAAAAAAGTACCAGCAAAAATTATGCTGATTCAGTTAAGTTAAATATAAAAATATGTTCATTGATGCAATAAATACTAATCACAGATCAGGTTACATTCCAAATAGCAGCTCTACTTTTCCTTCACCTTTCCAACCAACCAGTTTCACAGGTGATCAAGGTGTATCACTACTGAAACCCAGACAGTTTTCGATAGGACGTCCGATGTCATAACGCTAGTTGTTTGGTTTAAATTGCCAATTCCCCATCAACGCACATATTAGGTAAAATGTCCACGTTTAAAGCACATTCGCTTGAATTTTATTTTTATATTTTTAATTCCTAGTTCGTACTCCAGTTTTAAAATTGCCCTTTGTAATTGACGAAATTACGGGATAGGTAAGATATTAAAGGGGACAGAGACAGATTATAGCCATGTAAGTACTTAATAATGTATTGAAAGATTTGGTCTCCAAAGACTACACTACTCACTTTAAAGAAGTTAATAAATTTAGATTATTTATATGTCATATCAATTTCTACTTCATACATTTCACCAGCTTCAGAGAAAGCTGTCCAATTTCTTTTGTAAATGTCAATGGATCAGAGGATACATGTAGTGAAGAAAGATTGATATAGAGAGCACTAAAATCTCAACAACACTGAACATACAACGGACCTTGGATCACGATGGATGCAGTCTGTGTAAAAATAATCCCCATCTCACTTTTTCACCCACATGGGATTTATTTTGGGACCGGAATTTTAAAACATTGGGATGAGTGATGGTTAAAAAATTAACAGAAATAATTTATGATATAAACTAAAGAAAACAGAATGTTATGAAATTTGTTGAAAGAACACATTGTACATGGAAATGTCCTCTTAATTTATGACACAAACACACTGCACAAAATAACAAGACGTAATGGTCGACCACCGAGTAAACACATCGTGATGTTAAGTGAAGAAATTAATGTTAATTTCACACAAATTTATTTACCGTCGTCATCATTCCCCACCCAAGCATATATAAATTCTGGCAAGTTTCTCTGTCTCTGAAATTTGAATGATCTCTTGCATGATAGATAACGATTCAGAAATTTTAAAAATCATAAATTTTCAGCCTCAAAACAAAATTCACTATTAATGAAAGGTAGACTTATATCAGGTAATATTTCATTTGAAACATTATATATGTAATGAAGCAAGTGGCGGTTAAAATTATGTGAATTCATGTGGAAATAATTATAACTTATGCTAATTAGGCTGAGCATTTAACACACGGAATATATATAAACTTTCTCCATATTATAAGGAAGGTGGACGTGAATTTTACTTCATTGGAAGTTCCATCAAGATTCAAACACGTTATTCAGTATTTGCAGTGCGGATTATATATGCAGCAAACCATTTTATTAATTTTATCTTTAAATTACAGCAATTTGAGATATAAAGGTTTAAAAGAATTTCGGAATCTTCAAATACAGCTTCACTATTTCGATTAGAACGACATGTACACGGATTTACGTAATTAAGGAATGGAGAAAACTCTAAAAAGACTGAAATCTAATTTTGGACAGAATATGGCTTTTTTCAATATAATATTAATTTCACTCCTTGCAGCATTTTGTTTTAGTCCAGGTAAGTTCCAAGATATATCACTTCATTTTATTTGCTTTTTTTGTTTAAACATTGTTTTACACCAAAATCAGAATTTCTTCAGCTTTATATTAGCGACCAGTTTTTAATAGTGGAGAGAAGAACCCGGTTACAATGTACCTTGGAAAAGACACTGGCCCTCTGCGAGCAAACGTGTAAAAATTCTCACAGAATCAGCTGAGGTTCGAGCTCGCTGATTAGAAGTGCTTTAAAGATTGGTCCACGAAAACCCATAATTCATTTACACAGCACCAGCCTTTTCATGAAACCTTTCAAAGTCAGTACACATCGTTTCAATAATTATTTTTTATCCACTGTATTGCTGGAACATTTTTCCATTTGTGCACGAATTATCGGTTGCAAACGATAACTCCGTGTTACCTGATTTCACCTAGAACGTTTTCTGATCGTAAGTAGTATCTGCATTTATTTACGCTTTTGATAAAGTGACACCTTTAACACCAAATTAGTATCAATAAAGAAATTTGATTTGAAAAGAACATTTTATGAGCATTGTTGAATCAATACATGTCCCCCATCTGCGAAATTATGATTTACTGAATAATGAACAGGACGGACTGAGTGAAGGACCCACACAAAACATATAGTCCTTCAGTTTTTATCGGAAGAGGACTAAAGGACGGAAAGTACTTTTTGTATTCCATGTATTAAGAAAATATCAGCCGAAGAAATAGTTTCGCCATTGTACTTTTCTGCAAGCTTTCTCTTGCCTTTCTCGAATGTTTTCCATGAAAATGACATTATACTTTTCAAAGGTTTTTTTTTATCAAAGAATTACCTTGTCTGGATTCAATCCTCAATTGTATATCTGATTTTATTTATTTCATCATCATATTTATATGTAATGAATGTCTCTACTTTTGCTCTCTGCGTCCACTCAAAATACTGATACGACGGAAACAAAATAATTTCATAATATTTTTTAGTTGTCATCAAATGAATTGCAAGCCCATCACAATTTTTATATAACGGTTTTAACACCTTAAGTATTTAAACATTCCGACCAAGCCCTCAAAATTTAAAATAAACAACCATGGCACATATTATTGTTCATCAACAATAAACCTGTCCACTTAGAATGTAATTATGTCAATTATTTATTCTTGTGGTAAGTATTATTGTTTTATTAGCTGCTAAAAATGTCGGCCCATGTTTTAAATTATAAATGTCCAAAGTCTCGCCTCAGTAACCTGAAATCTGCGGTTGTAAGTTTCACCTGATAATGACATCTATAACATCTTTGTCGCAGATAGAAAAGATATATTTATGTCTATTCATATAAATCTATTCATTAATCTAATAATTGATATTGTCCGATTGACATAACTTGGCGGGGCGGAGTAACCTTTTGGTAATCAAACGATCCACGGGAAAAGCGTTTTATTACAAACCGGGTAACCGTGTGTTTGATAATAAGTAGAAACGATCTGCTCTTTTCAGTGCAATTATAATGTTTTACCTAAACTTTGAAATCGTCCAGGTCAGTAAAGGGCCCAAAGGACCCCCCCCCCCCCGGGCCAGGTTATATGGATTTTACTATAAGTATGAACTGCTCCGCATTTTGTCAAGTTGAAAACAAAGCTATTCTCAGTTTTTTTAAGAGGACACACAAATACACTCCACGTTTTGTTTTGCTTATTTGTAGGTCAATCACTGCTGTCATTGATACCTGTTTGAGTATCAAATTTTAATGTAAAATTTGGATATATCGAGGTTTATTGCCTGATGTCAAATTGTCAAAATACTACTTTTTACTCTTTCTTAAACTTAACATACACGGTAAAATAGATACCTATCTGATGATCAATGCTGTAATACCACTTCGTATGCGATCCGCGAGTCCACCAAATTACTTGTGTAGATTAAAATGATATCACAATTAAATCGGAATATTTATTACAATGTTGATTATAGGGTTTTCCTGTATTTTCCTTTTTCAAAATTTGCTCAAATACATGCATATAACACTATTTATTATTGGTTATTAATAGGACTCTGGGGGGAACATTTATGAAAAAGACTGACCTGATATAAAAAAATATTTTACATGATATAAGAATATAATAATTCTCCAATAACCGTTTGAAATAATCTAAACTGTTATTAGTTAATAAAATGGGTCTAATATGAAAAAAAAGTCACAGATACCACAGTAATATTCTTCAGGGTGCCAAGATACAATACACAAATCTGGGGAATATTGGACAAAAACGGCCCTCTGGAAATCAAAAGGTGGG
>BROG01000842.1:150000-268680 GCA_030159075.1 Atrina japonica
GGCCCTACACTAAGTTCTAATTTTGACCCGAAATCACAGTTTAACGAGAGTTCAGGAGGTGATGTCATTGTCCTCTCTGGAACTACAATAGAGCCAGGATTTGACACTCCCACTGAAAAAACAACAAGCGGCACGGGCACTGTTGAGGTGACGACAACTGGACAGGAAGGACAACTTGAAGTAACAACAGCAACAACAGCAGAGTCTGTGACGGAAATTACAACGATAGAGACTACACAGGCACAAATTTTAACTGACGGTGGTACACCTCCACGGGAAACAGCAAGCGTCACTGATGTCACCACAGCATCTGCTGATAGTTATCAACCAGAGGGTACTACTGGTAGTTATCCTCCAGTAAGTGACACTAGGTCTACTGAGGCTTCTCATACAGGACAAGGCGGCGCAGTTGACTCACCGTCTGCTGACGGAAGTTTCATAACTGAGCAAATGTACGATACAACTGATGTTGCTTCTGTTCTTGAGGAGGTCACTAAACCTTCAGTACCACCTAGAACCCCACCATCACCACCAGACGTAATGCCAGATTCGATTTTGACAGGTCAGAGCGTAATACCCTCAGCAGATATATCCGACTCATCATACACTATGAATACCCCATCTCCAGGAACACTGAGAGATGAAACAACTACAGAACGTGTCCTTGAAGTACCCGAGATACCGTTTGACCCCGATTTCCATTCCAAATTCGGTCCTCCACCGCCATCGATTGATCAATTGAAAACGTTTATTGATCCAAATACTGGTGTTGAGTATATGTCGAATGCCAAGTTAGACATTCCATTTCAACCACCGCCAAAACCTACAGTAACATCCCCAACCACAAGACCAACAGTAAAGACTGCTGCACCATATACGGTTATGGATAAAAATGTTGCAAAAATGTTTGAACCATGGCTTACAGAAACACAAGATACACGAGCTTCATCCGCTTCTCAAAGATCACCAGGAATGAAAAAGGACGCTCAAAATGAAATATCATCAAGTGTCAATGCACTGTATGACAAAAATTCGAAATTTGTAGCAAACTTTGATACATTTGTATCCGGGTCTCAGCCAGCAGGTTCTTTGAATTGGAATAGCATGGGTTCAAATAGTTATGCCCCCGGGCAACCAATATGGCAAGGAATGGGTGGGTTTGCACCGAAATCACAAAGCACTGTTGAAAAAGAATCCTCTGTTTCCTCAGCTGGACGTTTTGTCCAACCAGTTGTTCCAGGATCTTCAAATACACCATCAAAAGTGCCGACACAACGAGACACAAGTTTCAGTTTACCGATTAAACAAAATACTAGAGCTCCAAGCATAAGCGCTCCCTCAAATAATATCAGCGCAGTTTATGAGCTTTGGAATCACTTAGTTCAACAGCAGCAAACGAACTACGTTACCGGCAGTAAGAGCTTTGCCAATACACAATACAATCCTTCATTGCCAAGCAATCAGAGAACCCCAGACTCTGTACCACAGACCACAATACCTCGAAAAACAGGAAGTAACTCTGATGTATTCAATTATTGGGGATATTCTTCACAAAATAGTCAAAGAAGCAGCAACACCCATTCTAATTCAGGCGCCAATTCCCAGTCATTTTCTAATAATAACGTATCCCCCAAAATCAAAACTCCTTCGTATAATGAAGTGAATGCGTATCTTGATAGTATTTTATCGAAAAGCTATGATGTTCCGTCAGTTGGAGGACAAAATCAACGTCAATCACCTCCTATAGAGACCATAGTTACCGATCCTCCCCCAATTATCATTCCCAATGAATACCCTCCTCCCCCAATAGACACCAGACAAATTGACAATCCTTCGCCCATGATTTCAAATAAAAACCTACCCCCTCCCCCTATACCGACACAAAGCAATGATTTTTTAAGTGCTATGAGTGCCAATTTTCCTCCTCCCCCTCCTCCTATGGTAGAAACCAACGAAAACATACCCCCTACTGGTTCAATGACATCGGTTACAAACGAGTCATCATCAATGTATAGACGAATGTACAGAACCTCAAAACCCATAGTAAATGCTGTTGAAGACTTGGTGAAATCAACAGAGCCACAACTTAATCTAAATATCCCAACACTTGCATACGAGTTCGGGAAAGATATGTTATCGGAAACACATTCTCCAGCCGATATTGTTGAGCCAATTTTACCACCATCTATCAGAGCTCTGTTTAACGTTAAAGATATTGGACAAAAAGAAGCAAACAACCCTACTGCTGGTCCAAATGACCAATCTTTTGCTTTACATGTCAAAAGTGATCCAACTCCACCTACTATCATCATTGAAACAACTACACAAAAGAGAGTAGATTTAACTCCACAAGTTACTACAGCCACTGCACCTACCTCAAATATGGCTATGCCGCCATTGCCAGTAAACCCTGCTATAAAACCCCCAGCGTTACCGATAAATCCTGCAATAAAAAACTTGCTACCAGTGATAGATGTAGTACCCGAAACGACAACCCCAGAATTTACTGATGCAGAGTTGATGACGATCATTCAAAGAATACAGAATGATTCAGTACTGAAAGAGGAACTCCCTTCTGGTAAGTATATTTGACTGTGATGAGGTATTGCACATTTATTGTTTGATTCAAATAAGATGGCGGGGCTGAGTAACCTTTTGATTATCATACAGATGCATCTATAGCAGTCTGATACAATCGAGAATATTAATATAAAACTTCGTATAACATGCACTTCCCATGTCACAATGTGTTTGGTACATAGTGAATATGGTGCTACAAAATATTCCCGTTTTTACAGAAAAAAACATCGCCTATACATAGACTGTTTGACAATATAATATTGGTACCCCATCTGTGTGTACCTACTAGAGTACATATTCGTTACATTAGAATGTAATTTGTGAATTCCTAAATAATATTTTTACAGGTTACCATTGTTTTTCCTGTTTTTTTTGCTATGACAATTATTGCACTAAAACAATTTTATTCAAAATTAATTTTCATCATATTTTTTTAATTTTCAGTTATTTGCAACCAATGCGATTATGTGAATAACGTCTGTTTCATTAGCGAAGGAGTGTGCAATAGATTCGTCACTTGCGTGAAAATTGGCGATAAAGTCAGAGCATTTGAGAAGGAATGTGGTCTAGGTAACTTTTGGAACCCTAATGCTTTAGCATGTCAAAAGTCCCTTTACGTTGACTGTCCACAAGGTAAGCATACAGTATATTCAAGCATTCAATATATATATTTTTTCAATATTCGATTATTTCAAAACACTATCGACATGTCCATACAAATGTAAAAAAGACAAAACTGGTCGAACAAAATAAAAGTATTAGTTCAAGATTTTATTCTCTTAGATTTCTGTTAGATATCACTTGTTAAATTGAAATTCTTAACTTCTCAAAAGTTAAGATATTCATTTTTACAGTGGATACTCTTAAATGGATTTGACAATGCATTTAGATTTATTATTTGGACTTGTATGATATCACTTTTCCTTTCGGGAATATACATTTATATTAAATTCGATTCAAATGATGAAGTCTTACAGATAGAAACGATCGTCTTGAGCATGTTTTGTACGAAAGTTTTTCCAACTTAAAAGTGGGTATTTCCAATTTTTTTTTTAATTTCCAACATTAAATTTGGCTTTTCAATTTTTTGGGGAAATTCCAACTTTATCCTTGGAATTACCAACTTTTTTTTGACTTGTCAAAATTAATATAGATATGGCCTACATGTATAAATAAGCACAGTGTGAATTAAATAAATTTGATGGCGTTTAAACGAAAATGATTACACATTTGCATCGAAACTACCCTGCGAGGTTATAGTAGTGACTCATATTGTCAGAAATTCGGCATAAATTCGGCAAAATGTAGCGTTGATACAAATATGATTAAACATTTTGAACATAATGTATTATTTAACACCGTAGTTTACTAAATGGATGCATTTTAAGTTTCAATTCGATATGATTTAGTTTTATGTTGCTCTAGACCTTATATAACCTAGTGATGACTTTTGATTCTGGCAAATTTTGTCAAGTCGTATTTACTTAATGTCAGTACGTCATCAAACAGGGTATTTATTTTTAATCTTTTAAGGGACAGATTAATTTTTTCAGTTTCTGTGCATTTGTGAACAATATTGTAGTTTAACGTAGTGGCAGATCTAGACATGTTCAAGGGAATAACTTAAATTTATACTTTTCAGAACTGCTAATATATCACATTGATTAAACATCTTAAAAGAAGATTGTCTCAGCAAATATAATAGATATGAAATGAATGTTATGGGGTATGCCCCCCCCCCTGAATCTTTTGATTATCATAAGCTTCAGTAGGTTTGGCCTCCTTTGGAAACTATAACCTTAGTATTGTTAATAATATTTAAATATGTTTGAATTCGTCTTATTTTTCTAAATGCGCCTATGCATTGTTGTAAATGATTTGAAATAAAACATAAAATACGATATTTCTGGTTGTAGATCCATGCAAGGATGAAAAGATAGAACGTCATCCTTACCACGGTAGATGTCAAGCATACTGGAAATGCGAGAGAGGAAGATCAACAGCCAATTGTTGTACTCTTGGTTATAGATATAGTGGGATTAAGCAAATTTGTGTTCCCGATCCAAACTGCATCGAGAAATGTACGGTGAATCTCAAAACAATTGCGATCGTGAAAGACCCACCGAAACGTAAGTTTCAAATCAGTTGAATTGCGATAATCGGCTCCGATAATCGTTACGAAAGACATATGATAAAGCAAGATAAGAAATTCCGTGCAAATGTTATCTATTTATTCATCTTTAAAGTGTAACATCACCTAAAGAGCACCTTGCTTATAAGACCACCACAAATTTAAAACCATAAATATTCATTGGTCTATTTTGGTCTATTGAGTAAATTTCTAGATAATTATTGATAAAACCCAGTTCCTCACTTAAGAGACCCCTAATTAGACCACATTGAATCAGTCAGTTAGGTGGCCTTAATAACGACGTTCAACTGTTTATTCATATTGATCAATGGAATAAAAACCCAGTGGTCCCTCAAGACACATTTTATACGCTGTATCATAACCTTGATTCAATGTAAAGGCTTTATTTTCAAATAGATATTTTTCAAATTGGGTATAGTTTTAGCAGAGGTCTTGCGATCGTATTCATTTGATGGGTCTCAGATTTTTAGATTATGCTTTATTGCACTAAATATATACATTTGCACCGGCTGTGACGAGGATATATTCCTTACATATTTCATTTGAACTTGACTGTGAAATCAAATCAAATATTGATATTTTATTAATTAAACTTTTTATATGAAATATAATAGCGAGAAATGCCCACATATTTCATAGTGGTGGGAACATATATTATCTCTCAGTAAGAGACAGTACTTAACTTTGAAGTAACTCTTAATTTCACTTATTTTCCTCTAATGTTATTTAAAATCATTACGCCACTGCGGATTTTACTCTGTTTAAAAGTAATAACACAGAAATACACAATTCACAGTGTTGGGTCTCATTTCCTCCAAAGTGGGGATTAGTTTCTTCATATAAGACACCTTCAATTTGGTGGGTTTGATTTACTTATTTTCCACCACTATGATCATGAGCAAAACGCATATTGTCTATAATTTAAAAAATGATAACGGTGTCCTCTGAATATATTTTATCAATTATTCATGCTCGATATATTTTTCCATCGGTATGATAAAACGGTTTTATTGTAGTTTAATTTTTAAGATGTAGAAAGTTTCTAAATCCCCATGACCAGATCTCTTTTCCGTAGCTTCGCCTTGGTCTCGGCGATCCAGAAATTCGCATGTCAATCAAACCATATTTTAACTACATTCTCACATTAATATTACTTCATCTACCTGAAGTTGAAAGTTTATATTCGTGCTTGATGACAATTTTTCAGAAACAAACCCCTCATTGTTTTACCACTAATCTTTATTTTACTATTCATCTACAGAATAATCTTCATCCACTATGTATTTTATCAAGATATCAACTACGAATAAAGTAGATAGTGTTGTGAAGTGTATAGCATGATTTTGTATACACGTGTAGTAAAAATACAAAATATGACACTAATATTGTTTAATAGATAAACAAAATCTTGACTGCATATTTGTTCTTCGATACTGACCCGTCATAAAGCCTATAGACACTGATTTATAAAAGTACATTTCTAGAGACAAAATATATCATCAACGGCGTCATATATATAAAATATACTTTACCACAACAAACACGCGCAGATTGATTACACACAGTTTAAAACTTCCTGAAGCAGAAAAGTCAGGACCTTTTTACGTTACTATTACTGGCGATGATGTAAGTACAGTTTTAAAGCTATGAGGCGTGTAACCAGATTATGCCAAAGTAAGGAAACGGTGTCAGCACATCTAAACGCTAAATGAATACTTTATCACTGATAGCTATGAATCAAAGTACTGAAAGATAGACTATTTCTATAACATTCACCCATTATAACTTCCCAAAGACATATGAAGAAAAATAATTTTTACACGGATGTCATTTACTGGTTTCAGCTAACCGCTGCGGAGTGTAGCGGACAAACAGCTTGCGTTGAGTCCCGTTGGAATCTGATTTTATGGGGAAGTTTGTCAGATTACTTGGGGAAGAACCTATTTTCTATTCTCGGTTACAACTGGGTTCTCTCACACTCCACTCAAAAAATGTTGAATGTGTCTTAAAACACTAATTAAACAAACAAACAAAAAATTAACACGGGTTGATATCAAAGTACATAATGTTTTCTTAATTACTAGAGTAATTTTCCTCAATGAACGAAATACGAGTATTGTTTTGAAATAGAGTTGTTTCATAAAAACTTATTTATTCTACAAAGCATCACAAAACTAAAGATAATAACAACAAAAGTCTTCTGTAATAGTTTAAGATAATTATTTTTACTTAAGAAGATTCGGCATGATCAATAAGTGTCAAATGTTGTTGTATAAAGACCTTGTGTTCATTGTGAAATACAATTGAGATGATTTTCTTTGCAGTTTGTCCACTTAAAGCTGTGCCGGGTTCTGTTTTTGAATTTACGGATGGGCATAGAAAACAAGTATGCGCACATGGAACGATATTTGACGCTTCTCAATGCGCATGTGTGACAGGAAACAGTAATCAAATTACACAAGGTAATCTTAATCATTTATTTGTGTTTTATATATTCATTTACAAAACCGATCTTGATATAAGCTCGCAGTTTTCCGTTTATATATATATATATATATATATATATATATATATATATATATATATATATATATATATATATATATATATATATATATATATATATATATATTGTATAGTTGTTTGATATCACCACGGGGAGAAAATTTCGCGTTTTTATGAAATAAACGTATTCACGGTTTTTAAATTCCGCACAGACCGTATCGAAGTGTGATATGAGTTGAAGTAAAGCTGATAATATTTTGTGATGCGTGTATACGATATCCGGTTATACATCAATGAATGTTGAATGGTAAAAATGTTATAAGTTTTATCGGTTACGTATTGTCTTTTTGAAACTCAAAAGTATAAAGTATTATATTCCCGAGTACTTAATTTCGCAGAATTTTCTTTGACAGCGAATATAGCTAAATTAAATACCCTGCGAATAAAAGCAACTATACAGTAGTTTGTGTGTGTGTGTGTGTGTGTGTGTGTGTGTGTGTGTGTGTGTGTGTGTGAATTAAAATACTTCACTTTTAAGCATAGGATAATTCATGTCCATAACATTAGAAATAAAAAATGAAATAAAACATTTCGTGTGTGGTTCACCAGAAAAAGATATGACTTTATTCTTCTCAATACATTTTTACGACTATAATCAATTAATTTTTTACAGTATGTAAGCCAGATACCGTCGTCGATTTCGAAGGAACTGGAGTGGAAATATTCCGTGATAAATCGGGTCAAAATAATGGAGTTGGTAATGAAAGGGTTATGCCATCCAGTGGAACAGGACTTTTCTTTGGAACAGGACGAATTAAGCTTTGGAAATATGCTAATTTTGCACTTGGTCCCTTTTTGGCAATATCCATACGTTTCCGTCCTTATGGAGCATCCAGGCAACCCATGACTTTGTTATCCAATTGTAACCGAGGTCCGATCGGGGCTACTGTTGATATCAGATTGGATACAAGCAGGAATGAAGTTATTTACAAACTGACGACGACTCAAAAGAAAAATAATGTATTAAAGACTAAATACAAGGTAAAATAATATTGATATGGAATCGAGCAATGAAAATTCATTAACAAACGTTTTAGATGGGTTTGAATATGTTAAACCAAATAAGCTCTACTGTACAAACACTGGCTCTCCAAGTATCAGAAAACCATCTCTAGTTGTGTTACAAAACTTTTTTGTTACATAAATGCCCTGTTTTCTGAATAATCGCTTTTTGTTTCGGATGTCAGTCTATTTCGAATTCGAGCTCAACTGATGAAGTCTAATTTTCAGGATCCCCTTGGACATTTGTAATAGCTTTTTTTCCAAAATATTTTTTGGGTATTATGTTTATAAAATTTACCTTGATTCGGTCGTCATTAGCAAACAATTAAGGTACATTGTATCATAAAATGATAAGCATATTTCACAATACATGATGAAATATTTTTACATTATTTACAGCCTTTCCACTGGAATGACGCAGTACTTATTTACGATGGCGATAGTTTTGGAGTCAGTTCTAATGGCGAAACAGACAACATGTTTCTGGAGGGTAAGTAAAATTCAAATTTTACTTAAACTTTTTTTATACTGTTGAGTTACCTGCTTCATTTTTATTTGACTGTGGACCCACGGGGAGTCTGACTGGTCAACAGGAGATGCTTACTCCTCCTCCAAGGCACCTGATCCCAACTCTAGATTTCTAGAGCTCCAAGTTCGTTTAAGATTTTCATTGATTTTCACTATGTTTTCTCATATATTTTGTTTCAGGTTCAATACCACAGATACATGAGACGATAAGTGTTGGTGGCTGTAATAAAGATGATGGTTACCGTGGTTATGTCGATGACGTAAGTACTGATCAATTTCTTACATTTGAATAATTAAAATGGCTGAGCGGGAAATTTTTCTCTATTGATCTATTCAAGTTCTAGTACTGTAGATATCTAATGGTCACCAAAATTAAAACATTCATCCTCAGGTCAGGTCACGTTGTCATAGTTACTATATATTGCTGAAATATTACTTTCAATATAAATCTTATTTGTTTTCTGTTTCAGATTACTTTTTACAGCGGATGCATACCTAAGAAGTTTGACCATATACTGTTTGCAAGAAAGTAATACTTTAACACGAACGTTATATGGATGGATGCCAAAGTCCATGTGTCTTTTCCACGTATTACGGTAGCATTGTGTTTCATGGTTCCGCTTCTGTGCAACAAAGAAAATACTTTTACACAGACAGGAAGATGAAACTTGCAATCACAGATTTGACCTGTAGGAGTCAAAGAGTATCCATTTATTTAAGAATAGTGCAATGACCATGCCGCAGAACATGCCACATAATATGCCACTGAACAATGTTGTTTATATGACATAATACTCTGCTCAAGTATGAAATGAATGGGTTATGTTGAAGTTAATTTTAATCATTATAATTCACAGAATGACAGTTCCGTTCAGTCGAATTCCCTGTTAGGTGACAATATGATACGACAAAAGATCGCATAATTTTGTTTTATTACATTTTTGTATGCAGCATTGTTTTAAGACTGTAGTCGGCTACATGAAGTATGTCTTTAGGTCCAGTCGTACTGAATACCTCAGATGTCATAACATGTAAAATATAATTGTTTTAGGAACAGTTTTGTTTATTTAAGAATTCTGATTATATCATGTAAATATATAAAGTGTGTATGCTTATGACGGCACATTCATGTGATTTTACCGCTTGAAATACTGTGCATTTAAAAGAACATCTGCTATGTGTGTGCGCGTGTGTGTGTGTGTGTGTGAGAGAAAGAGAGAGAGAGAGATAGAGAGACAGAGAGAGAGAGACAGAGAGAAAGAGAGAGACAGAGAGAGAGTAAGCATATATGACAATGCTTTGTAAATATTGCAGATTTGAATCTTAGAAGACGCACAACTGTAATTGCAATTTATGTGTGAGTGAAACGTGTATCTGCATTGCAGTAAATGGCTCAACAAAATTACCGGTTAAATGAACAAATAATTGGAAATCCATCCGATATATATATATATATATATATATATATATATATATATATATATATATATATATATATATATATATATATATATATATATAATACATTCGTCGATAAATTCATCTATTATTTTGTATCATGTAGTTATAGATATATAAATCAGGTGTGGTCCAATGTCAATTACATTGTCAGCTATACTGTATAATATAATAAGTTATTTATTTTATTTTGAATAATTACCGGTAATATATGTATTTTACTACTATTCTGTTGATATTTCATTTCCAATGTATCTCTTGTTGAAATATTTATGTTAAACATTAAAATCAAAATGTTCATTTGTATAATATATTAATCAGTGTGCAGTATCTCAAACATATAATACCAATTTCTGATTATTTGGGTATAGACTACGTGTTGTGTTACCTGTTGTCATTACAATCTTGTTGACAAGACAAACATACAACGAATAACTGAACTATCGCCAAATATCATATACGTGGCTTTCCATGTGTTTTTGACGTCAATTCGATTGTGACTTCATAATCACACAGCTGTTGTGACGGGCCATTTTATTGACGTCATAATGAAATAGTTTGCCAAAAGGGTGCAGCGTCGGGCATTTCGGGATAGGTCAATTCAGAAATGTTAACATGTTATACATGTATATGTATATCATGTGTATTTCTTCTATGGATTAAAAACTTGACAATAAAACGACTAAAAAGCCGCGCAAACAGTATGCACTGTTCCTAAATTTCCAAGAAATATATATCAAAGTTTAATTCCATTAGAAACATTTTGGAATATGGTGAATGATATCATACATTTTTACCATTTTTACAATCAAATCCATTCTATCTAAATGAGTTTCAGATGTATAAAACTGACTACAAAATTTATTGTCTCGTGTTTGATTGAACGCATTTCATTATGCATAATGCAATAATTTCACAGCCAACAATATAACATTATTTGACAGACATATGTCCTGCTCCAATAAAGAAAAAAGATTCACATTCAGGAAGCTAATACTTCTGTCTGTTCTGTCTGTTCATTACCGAAACATCTATTTTACTTCCGGGTTTGTGATATTTCCTTTACTGAAAATCGACTTGAAATGTTTTATTGTTTCATCACAGCTAAAAAATAAAATGCCGCTGATGATGTGATTAAAGTTGAAAATATTCTTGTTTTTAAGGTATTTGCTTTTGTGTCATAAAAGTATACATTATCCAAGTCCAAGTTCATAATTTACCTGAGCCTGATACCCAACCGGACACTTTCTCAACACTATATTGTGATTGTGATTGATACAGTCTAAAATTATTTAATACTTAGGTGAACAAGAAAAACAATTCAACAATGTTTGGCCCTGGTATTAGAGACCAGAGCCTGGTACAATAAAACTTAAGAATTACTTGTCAAAACTTTAACTCAAACTGTGGTTAATCCTGAAATCTGAGAATATTCTCAGACTTGGGTAAATTATTAAGTTTTATTTATAGATTGTAACTTGCTAGGATTAGACAAGCCCCCAAGAACTATATACAAATATATACAGAATTATAGCAAATTGTTATGCAGTTTGAGGTAAAACGTTAGGTCGAGGCAAATTAGTAGGATCAAATTTACGTCTATATCAACTCTAGGTGGTAATACTAAAATACAACTGGATATTTTAAGATTGATAAGTTTTACACTATCTTTTTAATCAACAAAAATATGTTTTTGTATTTTTACCATTGCTAAAATTGTTAAAAATTAATTTATGGTAATATACAACCTATTTTTTAAGTGAAAATGATGAATGACTTTAGAAATAATCTTAAGACATTGATTAGATTCAATGTGTCCGTTAACGCATTCGTATGGATAATGCAGAAACAGTTTTTATGTTATGTAATTATTGTAAATTGAAATCAAAACACCTGTTGACAAGTATAGCTTATAAGTATTCATGTCTGAGATATGGCTGATCGACAGTTTGTATGTAAGATGTCAAATGTCTAAAATACACAAGACATCGCGTATGTCGTGAACATGCATTATCAATTAAACATATCAGAGTTGATATTGATTCATGTATAAACTTCAGGCTTGTTTTAACATTGATATCTCATCTGCATAAGTGCCATTAATAATATATTTCCATTGTTATTCATTATACTTGTTTTACTGTTCTCAATAAACTAATCATATAAAACATCTGATGTATGCTTTTTTAAGAAATTTGATGTGCGAAGACAAGGAACTTAGTTTCACTAAATAAAATATTGAGTTACCTGTTCGGTAGCGGTTGTCGAGTCGTCCGGTTGTGACGAGGATTTATTCCTCACATTTTACATTTGAATTTGACCGTGGAAAAACGGCGGTTGTGACCGGTGAACAGGGGATGCTTACTTCTCCGTGGCACCTGATCTCACATCTAGATTTTCTATAGATCCATTTTTCCAATATTCACAATATTTGTATACTGTGTCATGTACATCCTGAAGATGAATACTTTGGCACTTGTAATTTTATATTATGATGGAGGACATGCAGAATTTTGTGCGACGTTTATGTCGTTTGAAGCGCTATTTATGCATCATGTTACACTTGTGTCGTGTGACGCTAGATAATAAATGATTTGTCTTGTCAGCAAATTTTAAATTTATAATTATGCTGAAACAGCAACATCACGAGCTTCTGTGTTAGGTTGTCCTCCACTCTTCCTTCTGCATCATCGACATTAACTATTACAACAGCAATTACTTTAGGTACTACTACTACTACTACTACTACTGCTGCTGCTGCTGCTGCTGCTGCTGCTACTACTACTACTACTACTACTACTACTACTACTACTACTACTACTACTACTACTACTAATAATAATAATAATAATATATCTTAATCGAGTGGAAGCAATGCCAATTACTTGATGGATATCATCAGTTTTGTATTCAACAAAATAATCATGGTATAGGAAATCCAATGGATGTGAGTACATGCTGAATGGAAAACAATTACAGTGGACACATTACTGATTTGATAAGCGAAAAGCAAATCCATGCTCCCCTAATGTCGAGTTTTTGGTCGACGCCTCTTGATCTTTAACAATATACCTTTAATTTACATTCCGTCCATCATATCTGACAGGTATATGTCTCTTTATATCATTTATATACAAATGAAATGTACGAAACATAGGAAACCGCATTATAAAGCAGCACTCCTAGATACATTCATTTTATATATCTTTAATGGAATTTAATGAGGGTCTCCCAGGCTTTATTATATATTCTTTACATCTGCATGCTGGAGCTAGTTGTGGCGTCTTCTAGTGTCACATTCTACACTAATAACATTTACGCTGACAAGGCTGAAAACTGGTCTGGAAATAAAAAAGTATTATGATTATGTCATCAGTTCTCGAAATCCTAAACACACCGTTCAGTTATTAAAAATTAAATCTTTCAAAGCCGTATATCAGGGATATATGGTTCCTGATATACATTGTACCTACAAATTTATGTTAGATTCTAAAATAAACTAAAAAAAAGAATACGAAAAAGAAATGTTCCAACCAACCTTTAACAACCCCTCGTTTTATTCATGTTTTACGCCATATTCAGCAATGTTTTACCTATTTAGTGGCCACAGGTTTGATGGAGAAGAGAACTCGGTTAATTTGTACCCGGGAAGAGACTATAGGACATCTGCAATTGTAATGGAAAACTTTCTCACTAATTCAGCCGGGCTCGAACATACGCTAACAAGAGGTGATAGGATATGAATGGTTTAAAGCGCAATGCTTTAGGTACTCGACCACGTAGACCACGTAGACCCCCAGTCCCTCTTACAGAGATACCCAGGGTGATAAAAGAGGAACGTCTAATATTTTAAACAAACAGTTACGTTATTTTTATCTTTGTGTTAAAAGTCACGTGGTGTCAAGGGAAAAAAGCAATATTTGTCATGGTCAT
Organism: Atrina japonica; assembly: GCA_030159075.1. Taxonomy (NCBI): domain Eukaryota; kingdom Metazoa; phylum Mollusca; class Bivalvia; order Pterioida; family Pinnidae; genus Atrina; species Atrina japonica. The sequence goes on from BROG01000842.1 coordinate 164,219, forward strand.
AATGCCATGTATAGCATTATTAACGTTCTGTAAAATAATCTAAATAACAGTACCATGGACTTCACACCTGAAATAAACTCTTAAAATGAATAGTTACAAATTGTAAACTACATCTTCTTGCTTACTGATACAGCTTTTATATTCAGAATAAAGAATCTCACCTGTGTATTTCTTTACATGAAATGTTAGAGGAAGTACCATTTCCGTAAGTAAACTTCTGTGCGACAGCACGGTCACGTTCAAGGTCAAGGATCATGATTTTAAGCATGTAAAATGTTGTTAATTACATAAAGAATGCAAATTAGTTCCAAATGTGAATGGCAAATTATCAGTTCAATCTTAATTTAGATTTGTATTACATTAACTGTGTCACAGACTGTTAATATGAAATAATATATTTATGATTTACGTATTTATGTTAATTTTGTTGTACAATGCATAGGTCAAGTGAGTAAATATATCAGCATCTGTAACCAACGTCATTATTTCAGCTCGTATAAGTGATCTATTTCAAGAAATTAAAACAATCTCCGTGGAAATGAGGGAATTGTAATATTTATACACCAGCTGAAATCATTTTGATTGTTGTTGTTGTTATATTGTTGTTTAACGTCCCACTCAAGAATCTTTCACTCATATGGAGACGTCACCAAAAGCCGGTGAAAACCTACATTTTGGTTTTTTCGTCTATGCTCGACACTTACGGCCATTGAGCAGTGAGTGTTCTTTAACCTACTGTGACACGGGAACTCGGTTTTTACTGTGTCATCTGAAGGAAATGCCAGCCGCTCCCGCCGAGGTTCGAACCCGCGATCCTCCGGTTGTGAATCGAGCACTCTACCGCAGATTGAAATAATTTCGAGCATTATAAATCCTAAAAGGCTTTATTAATGTTACATCTGTGTAATTGTTGTCCAAACTCCCATTTAAATGTTGGAAAATTACAGTGTATTTGCAAATTTCTTCCCTTCTTCTTTGTATTCAATACAAATATTATAAACATGATACCAAAGTTATAATGCTTAAGACGATCGTTTCTGTCAATTAGACATCATCAATTGAGCTCCAATTTTACAAAAAAAATGTTTTCTAAATGAGATTATCAGCTGGTACCGAAATATAACAGAATCTATTCAATGAAACTAATAATTCTTTTTGTGAAAATAAAAATGTACTAGATTCACCATTGTATGTAGTATATTCACCATTGTATGTAATAGATTCACCATTGTATGTACTAGATTCACCATTGAATATAGTAGAGTCACCATTGTATGTAGTAGATTCACCATTGTATGTAGTAGATTCACCATTGTATGTAGTAGATTCACCATTGTATGTAGTAGATTCACCATTGTATTATTTGCTTATTCGTTACAATATCGTATCCCACATCATGTTTTACTTTCAATTCATTGAAAACGTAATACTACTTATCTACAAATTACTACTAATTATATTAAACAGTATCAACTCTCTCTCTCTCTCTCTCTCTCTCTCTCTCTCTCTCTCTCTCTCTCTCTCTCTCTCTCTCTCTCTCTCTCTCTCTCTCTCTCTCTCTCTCTCTCTCTTACATCAAATTTATATAGTCTAATTAGTTTTGTGGATACTATTCGTTTGCACGTGTTTAATGAAGGTTTTCTCTTGTTTTTTCAGCATTCTGTTATATGCGTTTTTAATTTTTAGTTCATAAAGAGTGTCTATATCTGCCTAAGTGTTTTATATGAGGTTTTGTTTTCTTTTATTTTTGCTTAACACTTTGCTAAGAATTTCCCCTTCTATGGAAATGAAGTCACCCTGAGGTGAAGTACCAAAATGTTGACCTGTGCAATGAAATTACGCCAAATGCAGTGGAGGGTTCGTTTAAGTATCACTCTTGCCTTGACTCGGGACTTTAAGTATCATCCGAAAGACCTGTGACTTTCAATTCTTATGTCGAATTTCAATAATTTTCTTCAAAACCGGGACCCTTCGCTTGTGATTTAAACGCTGTACCACTAGATCATCACAAGCGGTGTTTCATGACATCTTATTTTCTATTATACTGTGTTCAATGCGGTGCAGTATGGCCTATGTTTGTTAAGATTTATTGGTAGTGTTTCTAACGTTTTCATCTCTAGTTTTTTATTTTTCAGGTGATATCTATTCTCTCAATTCTGAGTATTCATTGGAATATTTTAGATCAAAATGTTTTGTAGAACAAATAAATCATAAACCCAAATTCCTGTTGTCTATGCATGAAACATGGATATATATGCTTGACCGATGTAATGTGATACAACGATAGATATAATGTAGGTCAAAGTGGACAGTTTACATAAATTATATGCGGCTGATAAAGGAGATAAAGAGGTAAGGTTGTACCAAAGCCGTTTAATTTATCATCTAAATTCAAATTAAGAATTAAATCTGATTTCAAAGAATGTTGTGTGTGAGTATGTTCAATGTATGGTGTTATATATATATATATATATATATATATATATATATATATATATATATATATATATATATATATATATATATATATATATATATATACATATATATATATCTTGAATGCTTATTTTACAATATAAGCGAAAAACCTAAAAATGGAATGAATAAATAAATAGAGAATGCGTTTCTGGTAACGTAGAGTCAAAATGTTACTAACTAAACTGTGGAATACCTTCAACACAGCAAACAACACAAACACGCTCTTGATACTGTATGTGTATTTAAATTAGCGCACTCATATTTTAGCGCTCTCAGGGGGGTATAGACTTATTAGCGCAATCTTGAATTCGCGAAAGTAATTTCATTAGCTTTGTCGTGTATACAGAATGGCAATATGAATCAATTTTAGCGCTGCCCTTGAATTAGCGCAGTGACTTTAGCGCAAAAGACGCTAATATTTAAATACAGCTAAAAAAAAAAAGTACACGTATAGTATTATACCAATCTTAGAATCCTTCAGATGTGACAGAAACAATCTGCTCTGATCACATCGCGTTCATCTGAACTATTATTATCTAATTATATACTCTGTATCTGATTCTATTTCTTAACGTTTTCTTAATTCCCCCCGGCAAATCATCTACTTCAAAAAGATACATAAGGTAAACACACCTGGCTCACCCCCCTTCATACTAGGATTATCGACACTTTATTTCAATATATTTACATGTTTTCTAGAGCCATCGGCAGCTATTGATACTCTTGCGGCTTTTTTATATATTCGTGCATAGTCTGAGTTCAGTAATAAATTAGTCTCTCAAACTTGAAAAGTAAGGTCATCAGTAGAGAAACTGACAACGAATACAAAGATAGGGTACTGTACATAAAGTATTTATGTGTGGAGTTTTTATTTCATATTTTTTAAGTTGAAACTTTCACACAAAGAAAAAATGCTCGGTCATACAAAGATGAAATTGATTAGACATTTGTCCTCAATCAATAACAATGGTCTCTTAGGAGTGCGGCTAAGAGGGTCATGATATCTAACCTTCTAGCAATATCGGGAAAATATAAATAATGACATATATAATTTTTACAATAACACATTGTAACCTTTTATTATTTTCGTGACAGGTAAAAACTTAACCATGTAAAACGTATTAGAGAACACAGAAGTTATTGTTCGTTAGACAATGATATAATGATAACGAAGAGTATACAGGTATTCACCTGTTTGTAGTGTATCATAAATATAGATAGAAGCATGGGCGATGTGACCTACATTTTATATATTTCATAAAGCAATTAAAATAAAGAAATTATGACGTGAAATAAAGGAGTTTTAATATATATATATATATATATATATATATATATATATAATATATATATATATATATATATATATATATATATATATATATATATATATATATATATATATATATATATATATATATATACATATACACCAACGAAAAACGCTACATTTCTTTTACAGCACGTGAGCACATACTGGCTTAAATGCCCCGCGTAAACAATATGTTACAGTACATATTTTTCAGGTACACTAAGCGTTAAAATTTGAAAGGAATGACCATTAGCTATTCAATTCATTTTTGATAATCAGGAAAAAAAAACAAATAATCAAGTCTTGGTTTACAAATTATAAAGAGCATCGAATGAGCACGGACATTTCGAAACTCTAGACAACCGAAAAGTGAGAAACATATCTATAGTGACCGTGATACGCATTAGTCTAAAGCCTCTCCAATGTACATGATGCTTACACAGCCGCTATCGAACAGTTGCTTGAAGTTTCCATATAGAAAATCTGACAAAACGGAACAATAAACTGACCATAAACTTTCAATCAAAATGCAATTATTGCATAACCTGTTTCTTAGTAATTTGTTCCTGTATATGAAATTATTGACTGCTGAGCAGTTTCAAATATATAATACAATTTGTGAAGATCCATTTACAAGTAGCATAGTAATATCACTTCTTAGATGTCTGACAAAATGAGAACCCCGAGTTTGCCGTACTATAAAGTTATTAATTCTGTTGGATTTTCTTGTATTTCCGCATTTTCGCGAGTTTGCTAGGACACATCAAAAGGATAAATGTAACTGGAGATCGATTCTCAGATTATGTAGGGTAAGCATATAAAATGGAAAGGTGGTTGCTAGCTGGGTTGCATATTTTTTCGGGGATCCTGAGAAATCATTTCGTCATGCAAACAGCAACAACACGGTAACGACAAGAAACATGAATATGATTTTAAAATGCATTTGGAATTTGTTAATTGTTCTGAAATTAAATAAAATTTACTGTAACATTATTGATTCGCTATTTAAATAATTATCAGACTTATGAATTAAAGATTTCCACAGGTTTTTGAGCTACGATCGAAGTACAACAGTATTTACTTTATAAATTAACTGCTGATGTATAATGTATTTGAAAAATGTCAGAAACTAGTAAAACAGGTATTTCACCAGGTTGACTTGTCTGAAAGATAGTTTTCCATCTTCTCTCTATGCTAATGTCACCACAATTGTTTTCAAAGAAGGAACTTAGTCAAATAGATCGAAATTAATCAGACACGCATTTTAGTTAGGATTATTATGTCATTAATCATTCAATTGTCACTCGTATCCGGGATTTTCTTTATCTATTCAATTCCAAATAATTTCAATAAGCATGAACCATTACCGCGTTACACTTAAAACAAGTGAACATGTAAATGACATTTAAAAAATCGTTAGAAATGAAACAAAAATTAAAACAAGCAATACATAGTCACGAACTGACCTTTTGTAACCTTCTGGGATAAAAGTTACACGTATAAATTATTGTAATAAATGTAAGCAGTGACATGGCCTGTACAATACAAATGTAAACCCGTGTTTGTTACAATGTCAAAATTGGAAATATCTTTAAACAATTTATATTCATTAATTCGCCTATGTGTTTATTTCAAGCATTTTAAACTTCCCGTTGAATAGCTCACGTGAATATCATTTCGCGATATTCGGAAAATTTCAATTTCCATGGTACAATTTTCAAATCAGTTGTCATATTTCACTTGTTGATATGTTAGTTGCCTGTTCAAATAGTAGCTGTTGAATCATTTGTTCCATTATGATCAGGATTTAATTTATTGTTTGTTTCTTTGTTTGAATGGTTTATTGTCACACTCATCAATTTTTCGGTTCTATGGTGGCGGCCAATTTTTAATGGCGGAGGAAAGAACCTATTTACAATGTAAAGATATCGCCGTCCTTCCGCAATCTTCCAACTAAGCTCAGCTTCCAGGGGAACTCGAACCCACGCTGACAGTAGGCGATGCTCGAATCGCTCGGCCGCAGAGGCCCCTACCAGAATTGTTTATACTCCGTCTCACCTCTAACTGTTCCAGATGTATGTCTTTGTTGAATGTTCGCCATATTATGTACCCTGTGCTTCTAACGGTTTTGACTTTGATATCTGTACATTGTGTGTATATTGGAACCTCTCCTAATGACCACCTGGCTTAGGAGTCCACCTCACATTTCAGACCTAACAATTCAATATCTTCAGAATGTTTTCACAAATAATAAGTCCAGACCTTCACTTAAGATACCACCTCGCTAATTAGACCGCTCTGTATCAGTCAATTAGGTGTTCTTAATAGCGAAGTTCCAATGTAAACCTCCCATGTGTTTCACACGACTTTATAGAAGGACATTGAATTTATAAACTTTTATAAAGGTGAAATAAAAGTAAAAATATTAAGGAAAACTGGTTCTCTTTATGTTGTGTGTTCTTTCCTGTGTATAAAGCTCTGGGAATTTTTTTGTATGGGTACCAGGTTAACAATCACTAAAGCTCTTCTGATCATTCATGAAATACATATTTTTTTCAGTATGATGAAAGGTTAATGAATACTTATTATGTTATCATAATAAACGTCATACCTTTACCAGACCTTTACCCAGAAATCAATGTTTCTTTCATGCTGTTCAGAACTGTCAAGAAACCATTTAATGTCATCTCTCTATTTGAATTTTTAATTACCAAAGGTTGACCTGTTCATTTATTTTAATGAATGGGAAAATACGATGTTTAAATGATAAAACAAATCCGTATAAATATTAATTCAAATCTTTTTGACATAATGTGCAACACGTTGCTCTCTAATGTCTCGGATTTAATTGATTAATACTTTGTATGACATCATTGCCTACATGTTTGAATAAAGTCAATGAACGATTATATAGGATTATTTTTAAATATCATGATATAATTAGCCGATTTTGTGATGCAAAAACCTTCCATTTTCAAGGTATTGCTATACGGTATGGTCACGGGATCACTATTCAACATGGTAAATATAACGACAATAGACATTTCAATAATTCAAAGTTCAAAAGGTGACATTGAAAAGATGCTGCTTCTACTGGTTGAACTAATGCATCTTTTCCACGAAAAGACGATTGAACCCCTTATAGTTTGCATGCTTTTAGAAACTCCTTCTATTCTCCTTCTATTTTTGTGCCGATTCATGTGTTTTTGCCTAAAATCCTATTACGTGTTGATGGAATTAATTCTCTGAAGATTCTTGAAATAGAATCTCGGAATCGAAGTATTGTTGTGAGTGATAATCCAGAGTGCTAGACTGCAAACTATGACGTATGTATCACTTAATATTTTACTATAGTTTATGTTTCCTCAGTCTCAGGTCCGGAGCCATAAAACTTGAGAATGTACTCATGGGCAAGTCTGAGAATATTCTCAACTTGGCTTAATCAGTCATTTAGATTTCAGGATAAGCCAAATTTGAGTATTTTTTTAGACTTTAGACTTAAGTTAATCTAATGTTTAATGGTTCCAGGCCCCGGTCTGTATCACTGCTTTATGCTTCTTAAATGACGATGTCAACACCGTCAGGTGGACTGCTTCAGATTTCGACCCGGACTACGGACGTATTCCAATATAGTTAGGATTCTTTATAAAGCAACGCATACCGTGATACTAGACATGTTTTATGTCTCAGGTGAACAGTTTGTCACTTTTTATTGAGTTGTCTGCACCAATTGTGACGAGGATTTATTCCTCACTCATTTCATTTGAATTTGTTTGTGAACTCGCGGCGGATGTGACCGCTCAATAGGGGATGCTTACAACTCCATCGCCTTTGATCCCATCTCTGGATTTTCAGAGATCCATGTTTATCATATGTTTACCATATCTTGAAGATTGATACTTTGGTATATGTGATTTTTTTTAACGTCTTATACCGAGCACCTGGTAAAGTAACATCCACTTATTGTGTTAAAACCTCAAATATGATCCGAATTCGACCAACCCGAAATATCAAGCTTGTCAGTCGAACTATCTCATTGAATTACCATAATATCTCTGACCAGTATGTTTTTTTTCTGTTCTCAATTATTTTGATTTTAGGTCGACATTGGATTTCATGGGGGTAAGCGATAAAGAGGGAATGCTTACTCTTCCACGACACCTGATCTCACTTCGGGATTATCCAGAAATCCGTGTCTACCAAATGTCATCTGAACCTCTTGGCAGATATTACATTGGTATCTGTTTTTATAGTAAAATATGTCGTCTAAACAATAACAATGTAACAGCGGAAAACAGAAGGACTTGAAGTTGAATCCATGCAAAGTAAAAACGAATTAATTATTATTCTGGTAGTTATTAATAAAATTTGACATAGGTGCTTTGTGTGGATAAGGAACTCTCCATCCGAGTGGCAATACTATGCTTGTCCAGTCCGAGGGTTTCCGAGTAATTGGACTTTCAGATTCTTATCACCAGAGTTGAGATTTCTCTTTCCACTCAGCCACCCATGTATGATTATTCTTTTTTCCATGCTCCTAATATATGTTTAAACACGTAATAATAACTTTTAATGTCCTGCATTCCCATCACCGACGTGATAAAATTACGTCGACATAGCACGTGTAGCTTGTCTACACCTTATATTAGGGTGTTGACAGAAAACTATGGCTAGGCAAAACTCTAAATACGCCTGTCCAAAGTGAGAGAATACCCAGTCTCAAAACGTGCATATTTAGCCGATGAAATTATGAAAATAATATACGTGTCACGTCGACTTCGACTATATGATGTCAATGTTATTGACGTCGATTGTATGTAATTAAATTGAAAAGTGTTTTTACATTCAAGCAAAACCAGTTCCATTATTTAACAGTTAAAATTGCATTACGTCCCTTTTTGTAATATTAATATGTCAAAATTAAATATTCGAATAACATTTTGATTTTGCAGTTTTCGGATTCTATATAAAAGTCATTCTACAGATCATTTAACTAAATTTCTATCATTCCTATATTTGTGGAAATAAATTAAATTAAATTAAATTAATTGAGGATATATCCTCAAGTATTTTACTGATTTGAAATAATTAGAATTATATAGCTAAATTAAAATATATTTATCTGATAAGAGAGAGAAAGAGAGGGACAATAAGATATTACAATCAAAGCACTTTACTAGACAAAACTTTCGAAGTCTTAAATCTTCGATACCAAGTGTCTTTGATTTCAAAATTTCAAAAGAATACTACTATTAGCCGTTATTGACCGTGTCACTGGTTCCTTTTGAAAAAATATTTCGTAAATATGAATGGTGAAATGATTTCCATTGTACGGGAGTTGATTGATTCCACGGTTGTTTTTTGTTGTAAGGTATGTCGGTTATAAAAACACACGACCTAATCAGTGTTTTAATCACAAATTTAAGGCCATGGTGGTATCGATAAAGAAAGGATCGGTGGTGTATTGAACAGCAGATAGGTAACGAATAATTTATTTATTTGTGATAAGATTATAAAATATCTTGATAACTTGATAATTACTTGAATGAATCTCTCTCTCTCTCTCTCTCTCTCTCTCTCTCTCTCTCTCTCTCTCTCTCTCTCTCTCTATATATATATATATATATATATATATATATATATATATATATATATATATATATATATATATATATTATATATATATATATATATATATATATGATTGCCGTTGATTTTTATTAAGAGTTGATAACAAATACTTAATATGGTTAATGGAATTTAGATAATGTGTTAATATTTACATATGAATCAAAGTTTGGTATGAAGTTAGATGGGCCTATATTGCAACTAAAAGATAAGATTGGAATTTAATTCGACAATGTATTTGTATAATGTATTCTGGACTACATAAAGGCAAACACTTCACTGTACCTGTGCAGGCTGCATATCAGTATTAAAGTTTACTAAATATTTTCACAAAATATACTCACCTTCCGGTCAGGATTAGTTTATATTACAAATGGACATTTCAGATCTTACTCATCCTGTGAAAATGTGCTTTGTAGCCATGTATATTGCTAAACCAAGTCTTTCCTGTATATGTATATTGCTAAATCAAGTCTTTCCTGTATATGTATATTGCTAAACCAAGTCTTTCCTGCATGCTGATTTTTTTTTATTTCTTGTCTCCCATGTAACCATATAGCAGATCTAGAAATACATACCCATATTCAGCGCTCAGAATGTTTGGCTATTTACATGTGGCGGTGTTATGATTTACGAAAACGTATTGCTTTCACGTGTAAAAAATATTATCTCTAAATTTCGGATCATTATGTAATCTATTCGGTAACACAGTCACGTATTCGACAGTTTCTAAAACATTTTGTGTTCAACTCATTTGTATATACATGTACTTGTTTTGTGTTATTAGCTTTGAAAGTAATAAAAAGATGGATTAATGTACATTTCTTATAAATTTATAACACAATGCTCCATCATTTAATAAAATCTCATACTCATATATATATATATAGTCATTAATTGGAAACAGTATAATACTATTGGGAAGAGGATAAACGTGTCACTTATTTCATATTTTATTTGTATTTGACCGTTGATTCACGGCGGTTACAACAAGATATATTTACTCCTCAATGACACTTGATCATACCTTTAGATTTCCAGAAGTCCGTGTTTATCTATTATATATCAAATTTATATTTTGTTTCCTAGTCTACCCGAGGATTAATACTTTGGTATCTGTGACTTTCATATTACTGAACAATATATAGCAATAGTTATGCCCCCTTATTGCATAACATTAACTATATTATTATAGAATATTATAAACATAATATCAAAGTTATAATGCTCAAGACGATATCGTTTCTGTCAATTAGACTTCATCAGTTGAGCTTCAATTTGAAAAGTATGTGTATTTTCTAAAGATAAAGTGATATCATACAAGGCCAAATAATATCTCTAAAAGTATAGCCGAAATTTGTCTAAGAGTAACCATATCGTTTCTGTCAACAGTGGAACCCTGTTATATTCAAATCCTGCTTTATTCGAACTAATGTTGATCCCCCGCGGAAGTTTCTATATATCCCTTGTAACCCGGTTAGTTTGAAAACCCTCTTTATTTGAAATGAAAATTCATTCCTTTGATTTCATTATATCCCGGTTGGACAGTATATTTCTCATTACCGCTGACAAAATTTATATATGATTGAGCGGTATCAGCGGTAATGTGTTTACACAACTAAACGTGACACAAAGCTAATATCATCTACATACAAATCTGTCTTTATGATTTAAACCTATGTTTACAATTAATTTGATTGATATGAATTACAAAAGCAGCGAAGATACTCTCACATTATTACGCTTAAAATGTACGTTATAAATTTTATGTCATTTAGTTCAAATACGTAATAACAATAATTCATTTTACGTCATTTTTATAATTGCAGTGATTTACAATCTATATGGTTTTCTGATGATAATTCTCACACACCAAACTCATTGTATTGTATTGTTTATTAGCCATTTTGTGTTGACATAAGTTGTATTAGTTTATAGATTTGACATAATAGAACCTTTGCAATAAGTTCACTCTCAAATTTCGGTATTGAGTACATATTACAATAAAATGGAATTCGTCTTCAATATCTACATATGCTTAATTAGATATGAATTATTGTGCTCACTGTTATTTTTAAATGGCTTTAGTTGAGTTAAATAGAAATATTAACAGCCGAAAAATGAAATAGTTAAAATATCAATTTACAGAAATAATCTTAACGGGAGTAAAGTAAATGCTGACTTAGAATTTCAAACAAATATAAAAGAGGGAAAGTGTTACCAATCATTGAAAGGCATGAGAAAGAGGTGGCCAATGGTATGTTGTTGTTTGCAGATGTGAAAGGTTAAGTTTAATATGTGTTAGACCCGTACTAACTGTGATGTCATTTGTATGTTTAATATGTTAACAAGGTTTATTTACATCCAAACAAAATACAATCCGTGTAATAAATATTGGTATCTAAACGATATATAAAACTTAGAGCAACAAACATCACTGCACTAGATCACTGTATAACTGTCAGTTGTCGCTCCCGTTTAATTGTTCGCCATTTTCGCCTTGAGAGCGAATTAAATATTAAGGCGAAACATTCAAGCTATTTACATGTAGTTGAAGGATGGATATTCATGACATGACATCTCTATGATCATGATGATTAATGGTGAATTTAAGATGGAATTTAAAAAATAAAAGGACGTCGGTTCACCTGTAAAAGAAACATAACTCGAAAATGTTGTAATACAGAAATATACAAGAGTTGTCTTTCTTACATTATTACATCTGAAATCTCAAAGAACATTCTTTTTTAGATCAAGCATGAACATTGCGTACGCAGATAGAGACAAAACGTCATAGATTTATGTGAAACGGCATAGTGATAATTATACAATCTAATTAAAAGGGTCCTCTCGTCGCTACTCTTTTCTGAGAGATTGGTATTAATTAGATTGAGAACAGTACAGTTTAATATCGGGGGTCAAAGTAAAATACGGACTTATAGCGGGGTACATAGAAAAATACAGATCTTAAGCAGGTGAAAAAACAAAATCGTTGACCTTCATGTGAAAGATTAACTTAAAAGTAAATTTGCATGTCATTTTTCTTAATTGCAATTGACTACAAAGTGTTGACTTTTTTTAAAAGTAAAGACTCTCACAGAAGGTACAGATAATGAAGTGTTGACTCTCAAAGAAGTACTGATATATTGAAGTGTTGACTTTCAAAGAAGGTACAGATATTGAAGTATTGACTCTCAAAGAAGTACAGATATTGAAGTGGCAAAGAAGTACAGATATATTGAAGTGTTGACTCTCAAAGCAGTACAGATATTGAAGTGTTGACTCTAAAAGAAATACATATACCAAAATGTTTACTCTCTAAGTAGTACATACTGATACCAATGTGTTGACTCTCTTAGAAGTACAGATACATGTGCCTACTCTCCATGAAGTACAGATACCAAAGTGTTGACTCTCTAAGACGTATATATACCGATGTGTCCACTCTCTAAGACGTACATATACCAAATTGTTGACTCTCTAAGAAGTACATATACCAATGTGTTGACTCTCTAAGACGTACATATACCAATATGCTGACTCTCTAAAAAGTACACATACCAAAGTGTTGACTCTCTAAGACGTACATATACCAATGTGTTGACTCTCTAAGACGTACATATACCAAAGTGTTGACTCTCTAAGACGTATATATCCCAATGTGTTGACTCTCTAAGACGTACATACCAATGTGTTGACTCTCTAAGACGTACATATACCAAAGTGTTGACTCTCTAAGACGTACATATACCAAAGTGTTGACTCTCTAAGACGTACATATACCAAAGTGTTGACTCTCTAAGACGTACATATACCAAAGTGTTGACTCTCTAAAAAGTACACATACCAAAGTATTGACTCTCCAAGAAGTACATATACTAATGTATTGACTGTTCTCTAGGAGGAAAAAGTACCAAAGTGTTAACTTTCCTCTAGGAAGTACAGACACCTGTGTTCTTACGAATAACAGATACCAAACATTTGACTTTTCTAAGAACTACTGATCACAAAGTTTAGATACCAAAGTTATGACTTTCTAAGAAGAACATATAGCACAAGTTCTAACCTTTAGGAAGTCCAGAAAACGACAAGAAATATACAATGATATACCTTATGCGAGAAACGTATGAGGATATTGAAAATAAGTTTCTTAATGTCTGTGTAAATGATAAAAAAAGACAATTCATTTTTACTATTTAGATTATTGTACAATAACAAATAAATGATATGAATAGGCATACACATTCTTATATTCCTATATATTGTGTGAATAAGGTCAGGTCCAGTGTGGTGAACATGTAAAAGTAGTAAAGTCAAGTCAATCGTATGCAAAGGAATAATTGCCAAACTGGATTTCAAAAGCAATTTTCATAAAAGTACAGTTTTAAAGCTATGAGGCATGTAACCAGATTACGCCAAACGTGCATGGTAATAATAAAAATGACTGGAATGTAAAGTACCGGTGTCAGCATAGAAAGATGTAATTATCTAAACGCTAAATGAATACTTTATCACTTCTAGCTATGAAGCAAACATGATCTACATAAGTTATATTGGTATTACTAAGATAATCAAAGAATTGGAAGATAGACTATTTCTAAAACATTCACCCATTATAACTTTCCAAAGACATATGAAGAAAAATAATTTGTACACGGATGTCATTTACTGCTTTCAGCCAACCGCTGTGGAGTTGGGGGTTGGGGTTGAATCCCGTTGAAATATGATTTTGTGGGGAAGTTTGTCAGATTACTTGGGAAAGACCCTATTTTTCTATCCTCGGGTACAATTGGGTTCCCTCTTCCACTACTAAAAACTGGCCGCCACCATATAACTGAAAAAAATGTTGAGTGTGGCTTAAAAAACTAATTAAACAAACAAACAAAAAAATTAACATTTGCTGATATCAAAGTACATATTGTATTGTTAATTACTGAAGTAGTTTTCCTCAATAAACGAAACCCAACAGAAATACGAGTATTGTTTTGAAATTGAGTTGTTTCATAAAAAGTGATTTATTCTACAAAGCATCACAAAATTAAAGATAATAACAACAAAAGTCTTCTGTGTTAGTTTACGATAATCATTTCGGCGTGATCAATAAGTGTCAGATGTTGTTGTATAAAGATCGCGTGTTCATTGTGAAATACAATTGAGATGATTTTCTTTGCAGTTTGTCCACTAGAAGCTGTACCGAGTTCTGTTTTTGGGTTTACGGATGGACATAGAAAACAGGTATGCGCACATGGAACGATATTTGACGCTTCTCAATGCGCATGTGTGACAGGAAACAGTAATCAAAATACACAAGGTAATCTTAATCGTTTATTTGTGTTTTATTTATTCATTTACCGATCTTGATATAAACTCGCAGTTTTCCGTTTATATATATATATATATATATATATATATATATATATATATATATATATATATATATATATATATATATATATATATATATATATACGTATTTTAGAATTTGTATACATGTGTATACATCTTTTAAAAAAAGAAAAAGTGTTGGAAACAAAAGGCAGCTCATTTCCCTTTAATTCAAGTTTGTATTCAATTTGAGCTCAACTGATGAAATCTAATTGACATAAACGGTATCGTCTTGAGCATTATAACTTTGGTAGTATGTTTATAATATTTATAACCACTAGGTCGTTGCCACTGCTGGTGGACCATTTGAGTCCCCGAGGGTATACATAAACCTAGTACCTGGTATTTTGGTACTAGCTGTTCATCTTATACTAAAGTAATATTTGGAACTGTTTACATCATTTAAATTCTAAATTTTTTCTAAAGCTAAGATAGTCATTTTTACAGTGGTTACTCTTAGACGGATTTCGGCTATACTTTTAGAGTTATTATTTGGCCTTGTAAAATACCACTTTCTCTTTAGAAAATACACATAACTTTTAAATTGGAGCTCAACTGATGAAGTCTAATTGACATAAACGGTATCGTCTGAAGCATTATAACGTTGGTAGTATGTTTATGATATTTTAACTGTTGATAAATTAAACTTGGTTTAATATTTCAGATTTATCTTTAAAATCAATTCAAAATGTTTTGTTGTCACTTGTTTATTCCCATGCCAAGATTTAATGAACATGAAACTGCTAAGACGTTCACGATCCTATCGTCAGTGTTCAGTAATTGGTAATATGAAGATATTCCTGATCAAAACAATAATCAAGTTTCCATGGTAACTTATCATTTTTAATAGTGACCTATCATGACAATAAGAACCTTTAGTTATTGAAGATAACAGTTGAAAAATAATTCTCCGTCGTACTAAAACATTTTTTTCAGTTTCAAATTTTTTTTTTTCAGTTTCAAACCTTTGAAACTATTTCAGTGGGAAATTTTACGAACGAAATGAAACATAAACCTTTAATTACATTAAATTTGTGTAGTCCAATTCACAAAATTTGGCGGGGCAGAGTAACCTTTGATTATCATACGGATGAGTCTACTCATTTTTAATCTATGACAAGCTCTACGGAATAAATATTTAATTTCTGATGGGATGCACGTAGGTACGATGACAAGTAGTATCGACTCTCTGTGGCCTCTGTGATTAATATGTCGTAATGCTTTATTTAATGTAAATCCGGTTTTATTAGCAAGAATTTTATTTACGCGACAGCGACAGCTCGAGTGCGCAAAAATAAAATTATCGCGTAATGAAATAGGATAATAGTAGTATGAAGAGAGAGGCATGCAAAATCTAGCGAATAAATTTAAAACTCGTGTTTCGCGAAAATAAAGTCCCGCAAAATTTTCCGGATTTATGGTACCTAAAATTTGAACTCCTCCAGGTCAAAAAAGGGATCATGAGAATCCACCCCACCGATTTATATGGATTTTACTATATTTTAGCTGAATGTAAAGAGAAGACATCAGAAGTTTTACCCAATGATCATATATTTCATTGCTGGTTATATATATCGCCGATTTATTTTACTGAGTGCAAACATATGTTATCTTTATCATAATGTTTCATTTTGTAAAATGATATAAATGTTTGACAAAAGTTAAAGGGGGGCATCAGCTGTGTTTGCCAAAAATTCATTTGGATTTTTTTTCTACATTCACTACTTGTACTTGATGTACAATGACAAATAAGAGCTGTACACAGGCATAACAAAATCTTATATTCCTATATATTTTGTGAGAGTAAAGTCAGGACCAGTCATGACCTATCGTAAAACGGGCCCATGGATCTGACTAGATAGGAAACATATTATCATTTTTCATCATTAATATTCAGACTTTTGGGTCACACGTATCATTTTTCTGTAAATAATTTAAAAACCTTAAGTGCAGTACTCAAATTTCAAAATTGAGACGTTTCTTTTATTTCTGAAGTTCTCGTCAAATGTGCATTGATTTTCGTAATTATTTACAACCGTATGTCACTTATATACAAACATATCTAACTGCACACAAATGCAAAATAAACATCCTGAAATAGTAAGTTGAGCTTGAGTAAAATTTGTTGACTTCGGGCCCAGTTTTACAAGTGTTACTATCGTAGTAGCTAATCCATTAAATCAGCCGTACATGGGATATTGTAAAAATATAGATTTGGCGTACAAACGGGTTGCCAGATCTGTATCGGTTTACGACAGTTATTACTGTGTATTTAAATTCTCAAGCATTGTCAATGCGTACGCAAATGACAATTTTAGATTTATCAAATGTCTTCCTAAAGTTCATTAATTTAAATTCGTATATCAGGCATGTGATTGGTAGACGGGTTATAGGAATTCATTGTGCTGGTATGAGTATATACGTGGAGTACACACTTTAGCGTTTATGTCAATAATCTTAACTTATTGAAGTTTTTGAATGGATTTTGGCCATAAATTTGGTACCCGTTGACCTAATTTACCTAAACATTAAGAAAATTATCTTCTAGTCATGTTTTATCTGGGAGCCTTCTACAGGTAGCAAAGATACGAACTAAACTTTTCAATTTGTCTTGATTCTTTGTTTTGGAACTTTGTCAAAATCAAGCTATTGGATCTAATAGCAATACTAAAAGTGTTTTTTCGTTATTTTCTTCAGCAAACTGACAATGGCGGAGGGACGAAACCGGATTTGGGATAGGTAAGTATATATATATATATATATATATATATATATATATAATATATATATATATATATATATATATATATATATAATATATATATATATATATATATAATGTAAAACCGTTTAAAAATTAAGAAATAATTAAACCAATAATATAAATAATATATTTACGTTCTTAAATTCATTAAAAACTTCAAGAGCATTTTACTGTAATTACTGATATAACTCTGGCCTTAAGCTCTCTCTGTTTCCTTATTTGCTCATTTTATATACTCTGGGAATTGTAAAATTCAATTGATGAGAATAATAGTTATAACTATGACTATTAAATTTTCAAATTTAACTACAAGTGGAATTTATTTGATCGTTGCTGTAGCTACCTGTTACTACTTTGAAAACTGGGTTTCTATATTTTGCAATTACTTCCTTTAATTTCTCACTGCATTACTCATTACTAGTAGACAATTTACGTGCCTGATCGACAAAGGATGTTCATTCCTCCATGTCACCTGATCCCACCTCTTGATTTTCAGAGGTCCATGTTTGTCTTATGTTCATCAAATTAGTATAATGTCTTCTGAACCACTAAACGATTAATACCTTGGTAACTTTTTACATGATTACTCACTTAGCCGGGATCAGAATCTAAAGTCTTCCGTAAAAATTATGAATATTTTCTGATACAATTATACATAACATCTTGTTTTCAGCATGAACACAAACATATGATAGACGGAGTTGACTTCTCTATCAATTTGATGCAAATGTCTGGAAATCTGAAAGACATTTATATAAAGGCTTAAAACAAAATTGCCAAGTGTATTTTGATGAGTGATACAGATATTTACTTACCTAATAATAATACAGATATTGACTTATCTATCTAATAGTAATACAAATATTGACTTATCTAATAGTAATACAGATACTGACTTATCTAATAGTAATATAGATATTGACTTATCTAACAATGATACGGATATTGACCTATCTAATAGTAATGCAGATATTGACCTATCTAATAGTAATACAGATAATAACTTATCTAATAGTAATACAGATATTGACTTATCAAATAGTAATACAGATATTGACTTATCTAATAGTAATGCAGATATTGACTTATCTAATAGTTCGGCTTTTTGTTGCTTTACATTATTCTAGGAAATTTCCACAAAATTTTACCTCTGCTATAAACTTACATCTATGTACGGGAGTTTTAGATATGTTACGCTAACTTTGACTCTGAACCCCAGTTTAAAGTCCAAAAATATATAGGTTAAAGGTTTCTTTTTCCGGAGTTTTTGTTTGGATTTATTATGCATGTGACAAAAAAAAAAACTGGTTGATTATTTATGTTTGTAAGAAAACTTATCTGCTTGGTATCAATTTGCATTATACACGTCATTTAATTGTGACGTCATGATTTGACGGGTCATTTGATTGTCACGTCATAATGGAAACTTCTGTCAAAAGTTGCAATGTTGGCCTGATACCCTCAATGAACATTTTTGAAGTTATTCGATTGTGACGTCATAATTACACAAATGTTTGACGTGCCTTTAGTTGTGACGTCATAATGGAAAAGTCTGCCAAAACGTTCCGTGTCGGGCCTTGCTCGAAAAGTAAAATGTTGATTATCAAACACTTATATAATGAGTATCGTATATATAAACTTGTTCACTATAAAGTAATTTGCGTAATTTGCATATAAAGGAATTATTAGATTTTAAATTTATTCAATTTCTGTAAGCTAAAAAACAAAAAATGTTAAACATCTTGTCAAAATACCTGATTAATGCAACGGATCTATAATGAAAAATTTACGTTTTGTCTTTTCTCTAATATTCACTTCCATTTACTTTCACTCACGTGATAATCATTTATAAAATGTATTTATTGCATTCATTTTACTGTACATAGGTCTATCCATCATATTATTTATATATTATTGATAAAAGTGTCAAACTATACACATTGTCAGGTATAAGTAATTAAATTTCCGTTATATATATATATATATATATATATATATATATATATATATATATATATATATATATATATATATATATATATATATATATATATATGAGCTTGGCTGAGAATTGTTTTCTTGTCCGTGACATTTTCCATCCAGTTTGCCATAAAGAGTGTTTGTTCATGAATACTATGTTTCGAAACTACTATAAATTCAACGTTTAATCAGTGGTTTTAAAACTCATTTTTATGGCATATATTTTTCGAAAAGAAAGCAAAAATAGAACCCCGTGTCTATCTGGTTACAAAATCGCTAGATATACACTCTGAAGGCACAATTTAATATTAACCTAAACGGTAAGAAACATCATTTTGTTACAAATTGTTTATATTCAAAATATCAGCCACACATCTCTAACAATTGTAGCTAATGCTTTGAAAATCATTTAAGCATTATTCGTCAAGTTAATCTTTTGCCTATAATGATATGTATCCCGAACCCGATAGATAATTAAAGGGTAACTAAATCTTCTGATAAATATCTTTAGATACGGTTTATTCATTGAACTTCTATGCTTTTTGCCACCTCATTTGTTCTATACGTTGAGAGAATTACGTGCTCGAATAATGCTGTATAAAACACAGACAACACACGAACCACCAACTTTAAAGAACAACAAAGCCCTATAGAACTCCAACCTGCGTAGAATAAACAGATGAACGTTGAAGTCATCTTTCTGAAAAAAATATCATGCTGAATCGGTATAGAAAATTTTGTTTACGTGTCTGTATGGAGAGAGAGAGAGAGAGAGAGAGAGAGAGAGAGAGAGAGAGAGAGAGAAAGAGAGAGTTGTAAAACATTTATAAAATATTGATTTTAAATATAAATGCCAAAATCAAATGCAGTAAATAACAAAGTAAGTGTTGTTTCTTTTCCACGCCTTAAGCTAGATTTCGACCTGATACCATCTCAATTTTGTAAGAAAGTCGCCGCTTTGTTTATTGCAGTAAAACTTTGACAAGAAGTATAAAAAGGGGAAAGTGATTTGTGTGTTAAAATACGTAACTTAATCTAATTATTAATCGCATTCTTAAGTTTTCTTAGTAATTCTCTTCGCACGAGCTATGACAGTGCGCACGGTCTTGTACCGGCATGTATTCTCTACTAATATTACATAATGGTATGAGAATTGAGATTTTGTTATAAGCAAATGGATAAGGATAATGGAGTGCTATTTATATTCTGTATAGAAGGACAGACATCCACATACAACATGAAGAAGGTATGTTTGTTTATTTTGTCCGACGGTCCGCGGGTTCGGTCAACCTAAGTTCATCCTATACATTAATATAGTGGCGCACTTTCGGGGACATCAGAGTATAATGGATCATTCAGTGTAGAACTATATTAGTCGATCATTTGATTATTATATTTTGATTTTACACTGCTTTAGGGCCATCACGTATTGGAAATCTATCTCTATATATTGCTGGTTTGCCGAATAAAATTACTCTGCCGTTTCCGTAATGTGAATCTTTGTAAAAGCTGACAAGAACACTGAACAAAGACGTGTTTTAAAAAGTGTCATATACTTGGTTTTCGTAGTTTTTTGTGATATCTAACATTACACTTGCAAAAGCAAATCCGATCTCATGACACAATTCTGTTTTTGAATTACTTTTAGAAGTGATATTAATCCGAATTATATTTCATTTACATTATGCTGAACATGCGATACAAGATATGATTTCTGGTACACGTTGGAAAATAACTGCAAAATTCCAATAGTGCTAAATTAAGCTAGCACGGCAATAAAATTTTAATGATACAAAACTGCGTTAAAAGTTAAAGTCGATAAAATGAAAATCTGATATAGCGGAACGTCAACATTATTGAAACTTGTCAACTGGAAAATGACATAAAACATAGATATCAATTGTCGTGAAGTCAAATCACAATTAACCAACACTATCCACCGTGAAATTTTCATAATTTTATTAGAAGCGGTTCACTGAGGTGGTCATTGCAGGAAGGTATTGTGTATATCAATGATTACAATCACTCGTACCGTCTGGCTTGACAGGCGCACTATTGATTTCGTGATCTCATTATCATAATCATATCTATTATCCGACATTGCATTTCTGAAGTATGTCTGTTGACAATTACCCTTGAACTTGCATTATTGTATTGCTTTATTTACATCGGGCAATGCTTATTTTGAGATCTATATACAGGCTATCAATCTTGTTCTTCATCTGGTAGAAGATGGACAAACAATAAGCGAAAATAGCACAGGAATCAATGTTTGTTTAAAATAAGAAATGTATTTGGACTTGACCCTCGACGGAAGGTCGTTTTAGCATGTGCATATTTGGTTTGCACATGCATCTCTACAGATTCAATATTGCAAATGTTGCTAATTTTGTCTTAAAATATTCACCCCTATCCTTTGCCTGCCAGGTCATAAAATAGATTTCCATTAATCAATTGTCAAAACTTATGGAAGAAAATATATCAAACATACAGCGCGTGTTCATGGCACAGTGCAGACGACCGAACCATTGTTGTTCGCTCACAGATAATCCGACTACCAATCCATTTTGAATGTTCTATCAAACTGATAAAACCTACGGTTTTTCAATACTTATATGACCATTGATAATTTTAAATGGCCATTCAAAAATGTTATGTCCAAATTTTATCATATCTTGACACCATTTTATTATCCTAATTAGGTTGTATACCAAAATGCAAAGGTATAGCATTGCTTATCAAATACTACCTTGGCTTATGTTCAGAATCTATCATGGGAATTCACCAATAAATCAATATTGTATGTAGAATATTTTGTTTGTGTATTCATTAATCAGCGTTTGTCGAGATACCATTCTTTACATAAAGCATAAGTAAAATAAAGCGCTATTCATGCCATTGATCATTATATTTACAGGTTTTAAAATGTCGTCTGCTTTTAAATCACGTGATTTAAATCCGACCGGCAAGTTGCCAGCAATAGAACTCGGATATCCAGCGATAGTACTATACAGCTTTATACCAGGTGAAAAACAATCCACGGAAATACCTGTGTCCGAGGGGGATATAGTTCTACTAGAATACAGTGTTGGAGGCTGGGTATTTGTCCGTACCTACGAAGGAACAACCGGATATATCCCGTTGGATTATTGTGGAGATTTGGAGAGTTCCCAAAGTTTACGTTTGGTATTTGATCACAAGCCGCATTCACTGAAACAAGTTGGAGGTAATCCAAAGGGTTTGAAGGAATTTCAAATTGACGAATGTGTCACTGAATTTCGATCCAATTCGAAATCTAATCTTTCTAACGATAGTGTTAATTTACCTGTGAAAAACAACTGGATACAGCATGAAAAAGAGATATCCGTTCAACATGGTTTAGATCACTGTGAAGATTCATGTTCGCGTGACGATTACATTAGAGGACTCCAGGATTTTAAACTAAAACACACTTTAAAATGGAATAACTTAAGGAATGTAAATACACGACTTAAGAAAGGAGTAGTCAGAGATTCACAAGCAACACAAGGCGACGGGAAAGAAAATAAACAAACACAAAAATTGTCTTCATGTGAAATATGTAGCGAGTTTTTGTCGTTGTTCGTTTTTGGCGTTCAAAACCTGGCCATTACTGATAAAGAAAAAGCCGATTTAAAATCACGTAAGCTACTTAAGTTGCTAGAAAAAGCGACACAAGAGGGTCTAAATTCAATTCCTAATGTAGATATATTCACCAGGCATAACCAATCTTATAATAAAGGAATTAGAGAAAATTGTATTAAAAACTCCAATGACCCATGCAATGAGAAAGAGCCAGAATTTGGGATAAACTGTTCCCGTTGTCAAATTTTGAAAGATTTTATAAAATCATCTCAAAAGTACTCAATGACAGACCTGTACGTAACGATTCGGGATCTCCATATCCATGCTATGAGCGATTCTGATTCTGATTCAGATAACGATACCGAAAACAATGTTGGCATGATAAATGGGACACAATCGAAATCGTTTCCTGCAAATGATGTCCAATGTTGGTCTGGCAAGAATGGCATTAAAAAGGACATGACCTCAAATGGGCTGCCAAAACCAGATATTTTTCAAGCAAAGTTCACGGGGCATGCGGAAAGTGAAAATGTTCTGAAGGATAAAAGGAGTCCAGAAATCAAGAGAAGCGTGTCTTTTCAGTTAGAAGAAAAGAAATGCAAGTCTGAAGTCGCGAGGAATAATTCTTTTTCTGGTGTTTCTAATTCACAAAAGTTAAGTGAAAACGATGACTTGATAGATTTTTCATCATCAGATTTTTCTCAGAAACCAGATTCAACTAGGAAGTGTGAATCGAATGAAATGGCGGATTTTCAAAATAACAATACTAAAAGTGACCTCGATGCCTTATTATCAACTGAACCAAGTGAAACACGTGATCATCAGAGCTATCTGATTCCAGCAGATGTCCCGAAAAGGGAAAGTGAACGGTCCCATGGAAAATTTCAGGATGGCATTACGTCGTTTCAAATAGCTAATTCAAATCCCATGTATAACGGTATGAATGAGTTAGAAAATGGTGTTAATGTGCCGGGAGAATATGATCGAAGCAGTAGTATTTCTCCAAAGCATTTAACTCCCAAAATAAATGGCATTCAATCAATACTACATCCCAAATTTTCTCAGTTTTCACCCCGCTCTCTGGAAGAGAGATCGAACAGTTTATCAACCCACACCGGAAACTCACCAAAAGAGAACGAAATATGTGATTTAATTAGTACGTCGAAAACGTCAAACGCTGTTGAGGCAGATATGACGTCCAATAAACATTCTCATGACTCTGATTTTAATGATACTCAAAGAGGATTAGTGCTAAGGAAAAACCCGCATGAATTTACCTCTTCAACATTGAAATCGCACTACTTTTCTTCTCCAAAACCGTCGTTATCACATCCAAGTGTGTCTTTATGTACGTTTCAATCTACCACGGAAAAACATGGTAATTCTTTATCCATTTCTAGTCAAAATGAAACAAACAAAACAGAAAAAAGTGATTTCAGACATTTAAAAAATACTTCTGCAAATGAGTTGGAAAAATCTGGGCATACAACAGTACCAGTTATTCGTACTCAGCGTCCAAGTGATTCAGATTCCGGAAGTGATAAACGAAGAATAATTGCCAGGCGGTTTCAATTACATAGGAATCAAACTGAACACGGAAATCCTAACGGTAGGTATTTTCTTTGATCGATCGATCGATTGATCAATAGATAGATAGATAGATAGATAGATAGATAGATAGATAGATAGATAGATAGATAAATAGATAGATAGATAGATAGATAGATAGATAGATAGATAGATAGAAAGAAAGAAAGAAAGTTAGAAAAATAGATAGATGGTTGGATGGATGAATGGTAGACAGACAGGCAGATGGATGGATGGATGGATGGATGGTTTGCGTAAGAATGAATGTTGGCAAATTGTAGGTAAAATTATGTGAAGAAAAGTATCTGGTTGTTTGCGTAAGTATGTTGATGTCGATGTATTGTTCTTAATACAAATTGTAGGAAATAACAAACTCAGTATTAACAAATTATTATCATCTCCCTCTCTCTCTCTCTCTCTCTCTCTCTCTCTCTCTCTCTCTCTCTCTCTCTCTCTCTCTCTCTCTCTCTCTCTCTCTCTCTCTCTCAGTGTGTGTGTGTCACACATACTTATTTATTCACTATTCAATGGGAAGTGTGTGCATTTTTTTTCTAAAAATAACATCACTAGTCTGTTTAAATATTTAAATCTTTTTTCACAAATCAATGGGGTTGGAATCTCATAGCATTAATCGTTGTATTTGTTACGAGTTTCTCATGTTGTGGGCCTGAAGTCATGGTTAAGATGTATAAATATTTAAATGAACATCTTTATGTGTATTTCTTTGGCCTAGTTTGTACCTCAAATTTTAGAAAATCTACCATTTCTTATCAAAATGTTTACAAAACCTCTTTATTTGGCCATTATGATAGAACACAATAGTATAATAACAAGGTCAACAGGTTTTAAATGTGCTCGGTGATCTATGTTCACATTCAAACAACTTTCGTCAATTAAGCTTCAACGTAAATTGAAGTTAGAAAATTCTTCATACGTTTTAATGATTAACGAGTTTATACCGAAATGGAATTAAAATCCGGTGATACATAAATCACAAACTAGGGCGGATTTGAAGGAGGGAATCCCTTTTCAGCAAATATAGCTTATGAAATAAACATAATTATACCTACAGTCCATTCGACCCATGTATTTTTACCCGGGTACCGTATTCGGGTCATACCAGAGACTTTAAAAATGGTAGTGACTTTTTCTTGTCAAGCGCTCGGTAAACGATTTCACGGCAGGCGTGGCACGAGAAGAACCCATACCGCAGTGTCATCAGTCCATAGCACCTGTCTCAATTTCTAGCACTTCCACTAAAGCTTGTGACATCTCCATATAAGTGAAAATGTCTTGACAGGATGTAAAACAATAATCAAACAACAACAACAACAATTTAGATTTCTTATTTTTATGATAAAGAATAATGTACGGCTTCATAGACATTACAAGCTTACAATACAAGCCAGTGAATACATGACTATTCTTATTTGACTGATTTTATACATGTAATTCATGACCAATTGAAATTCTTATATTTTTTTATGCAATATGCTAATTCCAAAATTTTGATCTTTTTAAAATATAGTGTGATAGAGTCAATACTTTTATGATCATAAGTTTCATTATAGGAAAAGAAAATTGCGATTTAAATTTTTGTTTGATAATTTTCTAAGTTGAAACAATTTTCCATACATTTGAAGTATATGGTTATATATCGATTGTTTTGGGGAATAGTAGAAAGGTAAATCAACCACGTCAATATGCGTGGAGAGTATACAACTAATCCAATCACGCGTCAATATGCGTGTAAATTGCATAATTAGGTCATTCACACATAATATGCCACACATTTCAATGCGTGAAAATATGTTCATAGGTCCACCAAATATCATGGTGCGGGAAACGTGTATAGATATATTATCTAAAAAAAGGCATGGGATATGATTCATAGATCAGTCAAACTTTAATGCATGGAAAATAAACATATTAATTTAGAAAACAATATGTCATGTGGCCTAATTTTTAAACGTTAAAATCAGATAATGGAATTCTGAAAGCTAACAGCTTAGTTTGAAATCCACTTAAAATAAAACACACAGTTAGCTCTCTAGAGTTCCAGTGAATACGATTTACCACCAAACAAGCCATGAATATTTGTCGGGATTGAATGTAACATAAATGCTGAAGTGCTAGATGTAAGGATGTCAAGTATAGTCAATTACTGAACAAACACAGACCACTGGAAAATTCTAAAATAGGATCAGATTCGACAGGGATGCTTATTCCTCCATGACACATGATCCCATCTTTTCATTTTCCGGTTCGTATTTCTCCAATGTTGACCAGATTTGTATATTTTTTTCTGAACCTTAATCGTGAAGGTTAATACTTTGGTATCAATGACTTTTACATTCCGCTGAAAAGTAAGCATTCCGTATGAACCTGATTGGTCAAAATCACCACTGAGTCCACAAACAAATCGAAATCAAAGCATCGGATTTAACCTCTAACACAATCAAGATAGATGATTCAACAAACACGTTTTTAAAAAAAAAAAAAAAAAAGCTTAATAACTAAATTCAGTCATGTAATTTCGTAAACACTTTCAAACACGTAATTCAACAACCTGTGTCGATCAGGTAACTCAACAACCTGTGTCGGTCACGTAACTTAACAACCTGTGTCGATCAGGTAACTCAACAACCTGTGTCGGTCACGTAACTTAACAACCTGTGTCGATCAGGTAACTCAACGACCTGTGTCGGTCAGGCAACTCAACAACCTATGTCGGTCAGGTAACTCAGTAACTAGTGTCGATTAGGTAACTCAACGACCTGTGTCGGTCAGTTTACTCAACAACCTGTGTCGATCAGGTAACTCAGTAACTAGTGTCGATCAGGTAATTCAACAACCTGTGTCGGTCAGGTTACTCAACAACCTGTGTCGGTCAGGTTACTCAACAATCATTGTCGGACAAGTAACATAACAAAGAAAACATTTAGATGTATCCAGTGACATTAATATGAAGAAAATTCGGATGGAAAATCATAAATGTCGATTACTCGAATAATTTATGTATAATCAAAGAGATAAATGTACAGCGAGTAATGTATAAAAACAGATATACCTATATATAACGTGTACCACTAGTATAAGAAATAGTAACAGTGAAACATTGGATATATGTATTTAATCAAAACGTTTTTAATTCATAATGTTGTTTTACTAACCCGTTTCACTTGAAAACCATGTTATGTAAGAAAACATTTAGATTCTATATATGTTGATGTTTATTTTCTTATGATCCAGGAATATGTGTAATTACAAAAATTCAAATTAAGAAACCCGTAATTCTGAATTATCATTTAAGTCTTTTAGAATTTGTTTTATTAAATTGTAATCTTATTATAGTTAATAAAGATAGATAGATAGATAGATAGATAGCCAGACAGACAGAAAAACTATAGGTAGATAGATAAATAGATAGATAGACATTTAGATATTTAAAGTCGCACTATAATATATCACTCATGACGACAACTATATATTTACACTACACAACCTAATGGAACGAAGATTAAATGCTATATGTAACCAGTTCTTATCGCCATGCACACGTTCTACTATAACAAACACGACAGAAGCACAAACCATTACATAAGCACATTTTACAAAAGTCCATGATTTCAATTCTGACATCTTACTAGTTTACATGAATGTTTTAGTATGCATATAAAAGAAAAAATTAGTACAAACTTATGGTAGGTACATTAGTCAATTATCGAATTCAAATATGAAGACATTTACAGAGAAACCGTATATTACGACTGTTTAAGTTAACAGGTAACACCTGACACGCAACGGGGTGTCGTAAAATTGAACGGAGTAGGTCATCATCCGTATGTCTGTTGTCATGAGAGAGAGAGAGAGAGAGAGAGAGAGAGAGAGAGAGAGAGAGAGAGAGAGAGAGAGAGAGAGAGAGAGAGAGAGAGAGACAGACAGACAGACAGACAGACAGACAGAGAGAGACAGACAGACAGACAGACAGACAGACAGACAGACAGAGAGACAGAGAGAGAGAGAGACAGAGAGAGAGAGAGACAGAGAGAGAGACAGAGACAGAGAGAAAAAGAGACAGAAAGAGAGAGAGACAGAGAGAGAGTGTGTGTGTGTGTGTGTGTGTGTGTGTTTTCAGTGCTTATGGATAACATGACACAATGTGTTTTGTTTGTACGATTGTTGTTTACATACACAAACGTTGCGTAAATTTTCACCCCAAAACCTCGTGAAGTTCCGTTCTGGTGTCAAGTGTTTGGTGAGAGAAGAGTCACTGTTTGTATTTAAGAGTCTTAGAGTTGACACCTTCAGAATATGATACGTTTTATTTTCTGCTAATATTCTAAAGCTGTGTCGCCGCTATCGATCTTTATATATGCCGTATGATAGCTTTGTTTTAAGATTTTCCTGAAGCTTCATGAGGGATGGTGTGCTAGACACTTGTTATGATAGTTTCACGTAGAACCAGAGCAAAAGTAAAACCAAAATGCGTAAACAAGCAAGCTGTGTGATTCAAGACCGTTTTTCTGATGTTGAAATTTAAAATTCAATTTGGTCAATTAATTCATTGATCCAATGAACTTTACATAAGGCAAATATTTGTTCGGTACTTTGTTGGAATAATTGTAAATGTTATTATCTGCGATATTTAAACTAACAGAGATCAAGTAGGGATTCAGGCGTCAGCACTATGTTGTTTAGCACATCAGCAAAATTCCTGTTGTTGCTATATCTTTGGGTCATTAAAAGATGGCAACGTTTTTTTCAGATAAAGACCGAAGATGGGCCTTAGATGTTTTTTAGAATAATGGTATACCTATTTGTTCCAAAAGATATAGCGTGTGTCATTTGTTCCAAATTATAAATACATGTCTAATACAACTCATAAAAAGTTTGAAGAATAGAGTATTTTTGTCTTTTTAATGAATTATCGTATATATTTCATTGTATGATTATTTACTTTCTTTTTTATTATTGTAGGATCTCTAGTCCCTAAAAGGGATGACAAAGACATTAGAAAAACCCTTCATGATTTAACAAGCGTGAAAAGAACTACTAGTCAGAAAAATGCACCATTGCGTGCTCAACATTCCATTCAAGTGCAAAATGAACCAAAGGAAGCCGGAACCGGAAGAAGTGTATTAGTTAAAAGGTTCACAAAACAAATGTGGCGCGCACCTGTTGGATCCGAAGGTTCTGATCAGAGACCATTCTCACCATTTGGTGGAACTTTACCGCCATCTAAGATTGTTAAGAAAAAAGTTGTTGAAGTTTTGGTGTGAGAAAGAAATGTATCATTTTGGATCATATCATTTTCCTTGTTCATTCCTTGTTAAAATCTGATGTTCTATTTTATTTTCGATTCATATGTTCAGCGCTCTTTAGTTAGTCTATAAATTCAGAATAATTTATACATTGGTACCAAACGAACTGTGTATAGCTGTAGACCTGTTGTTTATCAATGACTGGGTTAACATTGAATAGAAATGCAAATTATATTTCAAAAATTACCATGCTTAAACCCCTGAAAAACCATGGACGCTTCTGTAAATCATTGACTTAGACCAGTCCAAATGTGTCCTAAGGGGTGAATGGGTTGATATTAATCGAACGAATGTTTCTTTTACATAAATTGCAACATTTCAGAATTGATTTATCATGTATTGATAAATTGTTAATACATTCATTTATGCCATTTCATCTTAATATTCTCAACCGCTTTATAGTATTGTATATTTGATTTACATGTAAATTAATATTGTATTTAATAAGTGTCCTATGAATTAAGTGCACTTAAAGGAAATTACATCAAGTGTAACGAGCAAAAACATTACAATTTTATTTCTTTGAACAATTTTTTACCAAACTTTATTGAAACAAAAAGAATACAGAAAAGTATTTAATTCAAAAGGGATTTTAATTGTCCGTGCTTATGTAGAGCAACCACTAAGTGGTTTTTAAACTCAATTGATATTTGCTTAGATGTAGCACGTCTGTGTGGTGGATCTTTGTTTTCCTGGGATGGGTTTCAATATATATGAACATCTGAACATTTTTATGGATTTTACAATATCTATGTGATGCATCAGGAAATTAACCACTTCGTCCCCTGAGTATATATGTTGTATGCTGATATGTATTGTTTTGGAACAGTGTTTTATCGCCTGTAGGGACGAAAGGGTTAGGGAATGATATTTGAATAATGAAAAAACTGTGATACATGTTAGTTTAGACTTAAGATTTCTGGAGCATTTTCTAACGGAGAAAGTTTTGTAAACTTCTCGGATAGAGTATTGTGTAAAAAAAATGTTTCCTCTGGGTAGACCAGATAGTGACTGGATATTTAATTCGTCAATGCAGTTTTATTGGAGACTTGTGATAAAGTGACCACAGGGGAAATATCGTGTTGTGTGTGTACAGACGGAAATTAATTTATGTAATCTTACAGAAGATTATGCTGGAAAGCCGAGGAAAACGTTTTGTTGTCCTATATTGAGCGTCTGCTGTTTTTACAATGTTCTGTGATGAGATGATTACTGTGATATTATGTAAAAAGACTAAATATTTATCTATATATTTATTTTCTTACACAAGGACGTATCAGAAGCAATGATACATTAGTAATTAGCCAAACAAAATTTGGAAACGCTATCTTGCGTTCGATAAATAACGTAAGAAATTACTGTAAAACTTTTTAAATTACCGTTAATTACCGTTTCGTTGCTGAAACATTCAATTGAAAGGAAATGTCAATAATCCTTAGATTTCAAATTTCTAATCCAGGTGGTCGATTAAAACTTTTTGGAATCAAATATTGTTATTACAGTCTGTTTTCCTTGTTATGGAAATTAAAGGAAAGTTATTGTTCGTTCGATATTTATTTGATTTTTATTGTAACGCAGGTGATATGATCTAACTGTGACAAAGAACGTGTTAGTTCGATAGAGCTATTAGCAGTACGAAAACCAACTATGCAGCCCAAAATTTGAATCAAGATAAAGGTTATTATTTGTCAAATTCTAATTATATCTAATTTGAATATCTTTTACGTAAATGAAATATATTGTAACATTTCAAATCCTAAGGGGGTCGATTCAAAATTTGAGAGATTGCCAGGATTATATTTGCAATGGTGAGGTCGAGGTCGGTTAGTGTTACATACGTAAACACTACCTACCGATAATGAGACACAATTTACATGTAATTGCGTTCATATAATCTCTGACGGCAGCAAGATCGACAAAAAATCAACGACGACAGTTACAACGACAACGACAACCCACCAGAAACAATGAAACCTTAAACGACTTAAATAATCAAAACAACAACAACAACGACAACAACAATAATAATAATAATAATAATAATAATAATAATAATAATAATAACAATAATAATAATAATAATAATAATAATAATAATAATAATAATAATAATAATAATAACTGTATGTCATTCCTTGTGATATATTTGCAGAACTGAAAATACAGACAGATACTATTCTGTCGATCTGTTGTTGAAAGGGCCCGTTTTTATTATATATTTTTTTCTTTCAAAATTGACGTTGTCTTGGACTTTAATATAATTTTTGTGATAAAGATTGGTCGGAATTAGTTAAATTTGGTTTATAAAATGTTTCCATTGCTCTGTTGCTTTTTTATCAGTTTTTAAAGATACGTTTCGAACTCTTAGTGAAACACCTAAATATTACAACTTATTCTATAGACTACGGTAACAGCATTGAGAACTATTATCATGGCATGTAACCTCGCTTTTCAATATGCTTTACCTCAAAGTAGGAAGTTTAGGCATACTTATTTTTGTGTAAAATCATGTTTTAGTAATAACCTGAAAGCAACAGTTTGGGTTTAAAACAAAAAAAAAACATGAAAGTTTTAATTGGGGATGCCTTAAAAAAGAATTAAATTGAGTGGTATTTTTCACTTATTTCATAACATAAGAATGAATACATAGAATATTTGAAAGAGCACCTTGAGGAAGGAACAAACATTACCTGTGCTAAATTGCCCTACCTTTTAATATGAGAGTATTTTCCTTATCTGATTATGATTCAAGTTTTGTTTCATTTAAAGTCATTGTCATTTATGCAGTTTCCTATTGATAATGATCTTGATTTTGAATTGTATTTTACGCCACACTCAACATTTTTTTTAGTTTTATGGTGGCAAATCTTCTCACAAAAATCAGCTTACTAGGTACCCGCAGGACTCGAAACTGCATTGACCAAAAGTGAGAAACTCGATGGTTCAAAGCACGAGGCTTTATCCACGCGGCAACGGAGGCCCCTTCCGTCGATAATTAATGACGTGGAAATATGCAAATTTGAAATATTCTGATTTGATGTAGTTATATATAAGTAAATCCAAATATTTTGAAAGGTTTTATTCTGCCTTATTCGAGTGTATTGCACGTGATTTAGAAACCTTATGTTATTTTTCCTGCAGTTTTTCATTTTCTTTAGATCTCACCGTTACTTCGCCTGAACGAGAGTTTGAGAAAAATTTGGGATAAACTCAGAATTAATTTCTTTGTTCTACATAATTTTATATATCTTTTAATTTCGAAAATAGAAACTATCCACACAAAGTAGATGATATAGCACACGTAGCGATTTTTAAGTGGTATTTTTTTTGTATTCAGACCTAGGGCATAGGTTCATTGTTCAAACAATGTGAATTCCTGTTTTTGTAAGTAAATTTATTTTCCGTCTTAATACTCTTAATCATAAACCCGTCTGATTACGCATATACTACGCAAAAGAAATACACTGGATTCAATCTTAATGACGTTAAATCCTTTACATAAAGTTAAGACCTGTGATAATACCATTTAAACAACATTATATTTAGGTTAATATCTAAATGTAAAAAAAAAACACATTATGTTTTTGGATTCATTCTTTTTCCCAAACGAGTTTTCTGATCAGTGTGCGAATGGATTACCCTAAAATATAAAGATTTAATAAAAGATCTATTATACACAAAATTACCTAAATGTTTGACAAACGTATGGAAATATCTATTGACTATTCGAAAAAGCGATCTAGAGAACTATTTCGCCATTGATCTCCAAGAAAATTTTATTTGATAAATATATCTTTACTTGTAGTATAGGAAATGCGTGCGTGCGTGTTGAAATTCACACATTCTAATTGGAGGTAATCTTTTAAACGTTGTCAGGTAGTAAGAACAAAATTTTATTTTCATGTCAACTTATGCCTTTTGATAACGTGATGGTTTAAATACAACTACACTGATCAATTGAATAAAAAGCCTAAAGTAACACCTTTATCTGTATGGGTTTAAACACAGAACTCAAAGTGTCTTAAAAGCTTTAGCATTTTTCCCACTCCGTATTTTAATTGGGGTTTCAATTATTAAAACTTATTAATGATTTTTTTTCGGTTGATATATATGTTTTATAATGAAATATGATAAATCGAATTTTACGACATTCCGTGAACGAGCACCTGTTAATTTTTGACAATTTCAGCTTTGTTGATATCCTCCATAGCAATATGTAAATTATCGTCCTTTTTCTTAAATATCGTATGTTTATTTTGACCGTTGATAAATATTTGTTTAGATTAATATCTACGTATGTATGTATGTATGTATGTATGTATGTGTATGTATGTATGTATGTATGTATGTATGTATGTATGTATGTATGTATGTATGTACGTGCCTACGTCTGTATGTATGTATGTATGTATGTATGTATGTATGTAATGCATGAAGTCATTTTGAATTCTTGCGCTTCATATTATATAAATACATATGTCAATGCGATATATCCCAGCGAACTAGAAATTAAAGATACAACAGAATCAAGCACTCACGCTTCATACTCAGACATTTTATTTACTATAGACACAGACGGGAAATAAGCTATACGACAAACGCGACGATTTCAGCTTCCCCATTGTAAATTTTCCACATTTAGGTAGTAACATCCCACAGTCACCCGCATATGGAGTTTATATTTCACAAATGATCCGATATGCCAGGGCGTGTACAATATATGAACATTTCATATACAGATTTAAACTACTCACTGACTTATTGACACAGGGAAAACTGCGTTTGATGTCAACGTTCCGCAAATTTTACGATCGGTATAATAGTCTTGTTTGCAATTACTCTGTTTTACTGGGTGAAATGTTGAGTTGCCTTTTCGTTGGCGGTTGTTGAGACGTCTGTACCAATTGTGACGAGGACTCGTTCCTCACGTATTTCATTTGTACTTGACTGTGGACTCACGGCGGGTGTGACCGGTCGACAGGGGATGCTTACTCTTCCATGGCACCTGATCCCACCTATTGATTTCCAGAGGTCCGTGTTTTTTTCAAATTTTTACCGGATTTGTATCTGTGTCCTGGACATCCTTAGGATTTATACTTTGGTATCAGAGATGTTTTATATTATAATGCTAAAACTATATAAAATAAAAAGGGTTCATTTTATAAACATATATTAATCTTTTACAGAAATAAGCGATTTTTATGTTTAACCTTCAAATGATAAATCTAATTATTCTGAAAAAATCGGTCATTGCAATTTTTTTCAAATTGTAGCTCCGCCTTAGACACACGTGGTGCTCTTTTTGTATGAAAACCTTTGTGAGTTCCTTGATATGTAAAATTTAATGTAAATATGTAAAACTCAGGCAGAAAAATGTTAAACTATGGGTATTCATATTTTTTTTCGTCGATGCAATCAAGGGGACATTAGCTGTTTTTCAAAAACAAATTCTTTCTCTTTCTACTACTTGGGTATAGCCAATTATTCGTTCGCAAGTGACTAATATGACCTCACTATTTATATATGCATAACACACTGAACCCCACCTTATGATATCAAGATATGTAGGAATATAAGATTTTTTTATGTCTGTGTTTATCTGTTATTTGTCATTGTACATCAATCTAAGAAGTAGAAAATGTAAATAATGTTTTTGGAAAACACAGCAAATGTCCCTTTAAAGTAAAATAAAGTATCGAAAATACATGTACTTAGATATGCAAAAATACGATTTTCATCCTCCACCAGACAATATTACGAAAGACCTTTAAAATGTGATTAAATTTAAGGTAAACTCATATTCAAGTTACACCAAATTTCAAGTCAATATCTTAGTAACACTCAAATTCACGTCAATATCTTAGGCAAAACAGATTAAGAATAATGTGTTTCAGCTCACGCAAACAAGCAATCTTTATTTATCAAAGCACTCACATCGCCTGGACGTACAGTGGACAAGCCAATCAGTGTTCTGGTCAACGATATTGAATGATGATTTTATTTATCAGATATTTTCTGGTTGTATAACTTATTACGCAGGTTCTTACTAAATATGTGTATATATGTGATAACATCAATATTCAGAGAACGTTCGAAAGTTTTAACAAAAGGAGAAAAGGTCAAAGAAATTCGGATATATGTCATTCATTGAAATTCAATAGAACTTCGTAATAATAACGGAATAGAAATCATTGATCGCTAAGAGTTCCACGTGTGTAAACATTACTTTGAATATAAAATAGGCATTTTAAATTAGTATTTATTTGACGTCGCGGTAAGCTTTTATATTTGCCTTGCTTTTGTGTCTGACATCATTTTATCAGTATCTACAATTTTTATCGAATCGCAGGTATGAACAAAGTTCCTTTGATGTTTTTGCCGTTTTCAATTATAACAAATATACTGACTACGGTATATTGTGGCGCCCACCCAAAGCCTTAATGGTGTAGACCAAAGCAGAATGCATTGACCTTTTACAAGTGAATTCGTTGACCTTTATGAAATCAAAAGCTAACACACACACACACACACACACACAATATTTCCTAGTTTACTTGCGGATGACCGGTGGTCTCTTCCCAGGTACAGTATATTCGGGTTTTTTCCTCCACCATTTAAACGTGACCGCTACCGTATAACTGAACAATTGTTGGATGTGCCGTAAACAACATTCAAACAAATTCAAAAAATGAGATGCGTATACGAATATTGCGGTTCTAGTTGTACTTCGGATTTATCCAATACATTCGTAAATCTGTTCCGATTATTGTGAACCTGGACATTTTCGCTCCTGTTCAATTTTCGCCATTTTCGTCCTTTGATAAGAAGGCAAATTTACAATGAAAGCGAAATTTACAAACTAAATAACTGAAGCACGGACACAAATATCAACCACAAGAATATGGTTATTTACAGCGCATTTAACATGGGATGAATATGTTATCCGTCGAAAAAGGGCGAAAATAACCAGGGGCGAATATAACTAGGGACGAAAATTTCCAGGTATACAGTATTAATTTATTGTGCTATCAGTCTGCAGTTCATAATCCTACAGTTTTTTAAATATACATTTCGGTAGTTTGCCAATTTTCTGTTCTATGACCATAGTCTTTGTGCTCTGTCCTTTAATGTTTTTCTATGATTTTGTGAATTAAATACACCTTAAGTCAATTAAATTTTTGTATAATACTGAGTTCAGAATTTATCGGTTGAATAGAACCCTAATTGAAAATGCATCTTGAAATATATGGAACATCGCAAAAGGTCTCACAGAGTCAAGTCAGTACCACGACAGGTTCGAGCCGTCAATAATTTTTTTACCTTGGAAAAACTTTTGAAATGTTTCCAAACATTTATCGATACGAAAAACAATTTTCAAAGTACAAATGTTTGCGGCGAGTGAACATTTGTAACCTTTATAATTTGCATAAATAAATCAACGCGAAAGATTTTGCATTATAAATGTCTTTACACTCCAGTGAAAATTTCTATTCGTTAGCAGAAAAATTAAATAAAAGACATACTACTCTAGGTTTGCCATGGTACAAGATATGTCATGCCTTCAAAATGAAAAAAAAAACAACAAACAAACCCAATACATGGCGCCTAAAAATACATAAAATTTAATACATATGCATATTTACAATTTTATCTTTCTTGAACTTTTGAGAATAAAATTTCGTGAATATAACAACGCAAAACTTTTTTTTTCAAATAATCTGCCAAGAATGCAACCTTTCAGTAACGACTATGTTTTATATAGCAATCAAATCATTCCAGTTATGACCTCCTAACTTGGTGTTAAGCAAATTGATCATAATATTTACGTTTATAATGTGACAGATTTATACAGCAAATTAAGTTCTCTCAATAACATGTCCATACGGTATGGCTGGCCGGTGCTCGGACATTTTATAATAACGAATCGCTAATACAGCTGTGTGGTTTGGCTTATCGGATCTAACTTCAATGTGTCTATGATTTGAGTCAAACAAAAGCTTTGTTTATTAAGATATTTAAATGTAATCAGTAGTCCATGCTTTCCGCTAAACAGTATCGCTCGTTACATTTAAAATTTCTTTATCATAAATGTTATCAGCCGGCAAAAATGGCGTTCATGTATGTAAAACTACACACTCAATATCAAAATGTCGATAGAGTTAATCAGTATTTGTTTCAGTTTTTTATTTTTAAGATAAGTTAAACCGAAGATAAATAAAATACCTGATGTATGATTGAGCTCTGTCAAGCGTAATGACGTAACGGTATTAAATCAACAATCGTTGTATTGACAAGATTGACCTCAACTCGAAAAGGGGCGGGGTAAGCATTTTGTAAGGGATACTCCACAATATTATATACCAGAATAGATTTATATCAGTTGATTATTTATTATTTATTAACTGTAAGTTACCTAGGTCAAAGGTCAAGGACGAATAGTTCAAACTGTACATCTGCAGACCGTTTGCATAAACATTGAACGTAAAAATAGTTTGCTTGAGAAAATAGTCAGTATAATTAGACCTAATATCAGGATCAAAATTAATTCTTCATAGATGTTTGTGTCCAACCTTTTACAATATGAATTTACATGAAATTAATTTGATAAGACAAAGATAGACACATTCACAATATATATAAAAATATATATATATATATATATATATATATATATATATATATATATATATATATATATAAAAATAATAATAATAATAATAATTGAAAATAATAGATAATTTTGTTTGACATGCGACATGAGATGGATATCAGTAAAATAAAATTTTCA
Organism: Atrina japonica; assembly: GCA_030159075.1. Classification (NCBI taxonomy): domain Eukaryota; kingdom Metazoa; phylum Mollusca; class Bivalvia; order Pterioida; family Pinnidae; genus Atrina; species Atrina japonica. The sequence continues at coordinate 203,068 of BROG01000842.1, forward strand.
CCTTAATTAAAAATCTATCAATTTGTCCGATTTCAGTACAATGTAATATGCACATCTAGTCAACGCCGATTCGAGCCCATTAAAACCTTAGCTAATTTTGTGGGAAAGTCTGCCAGTTTACTTGTGGAAGGCCGTGTTGTCATGCCACAAATTTTCTAAAAATCAATAGTGAAAATATTCCAGGTGAGTACTTGATTAGCTTGAGCAATGTCATTTATTGGGTATCTATTGGGTATTTTATGAATCTTTAAATCACTCTGAGTTCTTTGATAAAAAACGATCCTAAACAACCATTGCCAAATATTAAGAAAACACGACGAATGTAAAATCCTTGTGAAGTTAGTTGATATATTTTCACAAAACGAAAATAGTCTCAAAATGTATCAAGAAATAAATTATGGGTCTTCCTGCTATTGCAATATTTGAAAAAAAAACAGATTGACCATATTCGAATGCCAATACGTATACATGTTGTAACAAGATCAGTAAGCTATTTTAGCAATTTTACCTAAATTAATGTACAGGTGATATACAGGCAATCTTTTTTTATCTCATTTGCACTTTATTTCTATCATATAAACAGTTGTAATTCTTTATTCTATTGATTGTTTTTCACAAAATACATAGAAGAATTACTAAAAGATTATATAGGAATTTCCTGATAAAATTAGGGTGAACAGCAATGGTTAATATAAATTGCATGAACAGTTATTACAAAAATGGAAGTTAGATGTTGAAAAGTTATGTTATTTGCTAAAGATTGTGTAGAGAAAAAACTTGATGAATATCTAGATATTTAAATAACCGTAGAATTTATATGTGCAGATGTATATATATATATATATATATATATATATATATATATATATATATATATATATATATATATATATATATATATATATATATATATATATATATGTGTGTGTGTGTGTGTGTGTGTGTGTGTGTGTGTGTGTGTGTGTTTATTACAGCTCTTTAGCAAATATCTTGGTAACTAGAAATTAACGAATTTGAATAGTGTCAATAATTCTGATTTCCGAACTGCTTACCAGATTATACTGTGTCTGTATCTGCTTTATATGAGTAAATATTGTTAATATCTTAATCTCTTATTTATTCATAGACACTCTTACTGCATGTTTATGTCCTCGTACCTTTTACCTGTGTTTACCTGAGCTTTTGTAGATTGGTGTTTTACAAGCTAATTATACTTAATGACATGTTAAGATAAGAATTACTACTGTTCCGACATTTTGTTTGACCTTGAACCCACTGATTTTTAAAAACGTGTAATAGAAGGACGTTAAAATAATTAATCGTGAACATTTAAAAAAAATTAATCATTTTATATATGAATTAGATATACCAAAGTATTGACGGTTATTTTGCCCACCTTTGACAGGCGTAACTACCATTTGCCAAGCCCACACCCTGGGGTGTAGAAAATCTACACGCGTTATGACGTCACAATATAATTTTATAACGTTTGACTTCTATGTGATGAGAATACAGTGTATTAAAACTTGCGTCAGATTATTTCAAACATGGGAGAAACACTATCCCTTTCCACTTAACACAGCTTTGTTTGATTATCTCCATGCTGCAAACGCATACTTATGTACGTAAATAAAATCTAACACAAGTTTGATGCATTGTATTTTCATAAAAAAGTCCTACTTAATCAATTATTTTTTCATAGCGCGTGTAGCTTGTCTACACCGTAGGTGTGGACAGAGTAATTTTGTCTTGGCAAAATGGTAGATATCCGTGTCCATGGTGGGATAATTGCGTATCTACTCTGCACACCAATGTGACATTGCATTAAACCTATCGGGAGGTTCATAAGATAATATACAAGGATGGCCAAACATGGACCTCTGGGAAATCCAGTGGTAGGATCAGGTGTCACGGAGAAATAAGCATCCCCCGTCGACTGATAGTCCATAGTCAACTTCAAATAAAAACAATAAAGGGATAACTGAGTCATAATCGTAACCGGACGGTTCAACAATTACTATCGAACAATGAACACAAACAGTGAGTTTGTAGGTCCATTATAACGACTGTAAAACTTTTAATATGTTGACTTTGATCACGATTCCTGATATCATATGGACGACAAATTATCACTTAGTGGTTAGCCAGGAAAATATAAACACCATAACAAAGCAGGCAATGCAGGGAGATTTCTACTGTTGAAAGTTGGTGATGAGGAACTCAAAAATATTTACTTTTGTTGTATAGTTTGGTGTCAATCTCTTATCCTTCTAGAGTAAGTTTAATTTACAAGCCTTGTAGGAAGTGTGTCTGTTTTTGATTATGTGGTTGTCTTTAAATTTTAGTTATCTGGCTGTATCACAATGACATCAGGTGTCCATTTTTGCCGGATTTGTATCTATGTCCTGGACATTCTATTGATTTATACTTTGGTATCTGAAATTTTTATATACAGTAAACACTTTCACACTAACACACATCCATTAGAACATATACGGGTCGCTAAAGCAGGTTTTACTGTATACATGAAATAGGCTAGCGGATCTGTTGGTTTTGATCCTCATATGAAAATTGGGATCTTTGATCTAAATATTAGGTCATTTACAGTCGGAGTATAAAATGAAATCTCGTAATCCGTTTTCTGATTCAGATAAGTTACTCTGATAGACCTTTTTTAATTTTTTCCATCACGTCACGGTTTGTCATTTTATATGCAGATTCACAGAAAAATGTGATCTGCATCATTTCCGGTTTACGTATTCATCATAGAGATTATCTTAATTTATGGATTACATTCGGTAGAAGGAGGCAAAGTTGAAATGCCGTCTACAGGAAAGGTATGACACTTGTCTTTATGAGAAAGAAAATTGAGCTTTATATTTTTCCCTCTCAAAATAACTAAAACAAGATATCAATGGACATCATCAGTGTAACATTACGAAACCGGATGCTACCTAGGTCACATTTCTGTTAACGTCACGTAATCTGAGTACAATGTACATGTATTCCGACAAAACTGAACGGAATGGAGCAACTAGCAAAAGGCCTATTTGTAGCATTTATTTTCTACCTTGTTTCACTCCTTCGAAAATAAATATCTTCTTAACTAATTTACAAATAGCCAAAGACATAAGAAATAGGTTGGTGCGTTCGTTTCAAGAACTCCTTGATGCTCCCTGCAATTGGTTAATGTAGGGACAGAGTCTAGAGTTGTGGCCTGGGAGTTTAAAGTAGAAACACGTAACGTTGCTATCGGTGCCTGTCGTAAATGATGTTCTGACGCTAGGGTTGTATCTTGGTGAGACAAATTGTCATAAATCCCCGAATTCCTGAGAAAATACTGCTTGTTTGACATGCCGGAGAAAACGCCTGGATTTCTAGGTTGAAACCTGGTATATGGTGTTTGGGTGTGCCGTTTTTTTTTCACTGCCGCTCTGGAAATGGCTGAACGACATTTTGTGGCGTTCTCAGAATTGACAGCCAAATCAGTATCTGTATTTGACAATACCCCAGCCATGCGTATCAGCTATTCTCAAAATTTTTAGTCTGTAAAGTAGTTTCTGCTTCTCAGATTCTATAATTTTCAAAATTTCATCTAAATCGCCGATATTTAATTTCTAGACAATAGAGTCTAAACGACTAAGTCTTTCTTTATTAAATTTGTACTGAATTTTGTTACCCTCAGATTTCAGTTCTGAATTGTATTTTAACTTTTCTTGAAGTTTAGACACGATAGAAATTCGTTGTTTTTTCTAAAGTTGCATCTAATTTGCTATTGAATAAACCGCATTAAAATCTTCTTGCAAACGACAATTTGTACCTGCATTTAAGCCAGAATTGTCTCCTGATATATGTGGAATACCTGAGGATTCGTTGTCTGACATCTCCATTCACAAACAGGAAAACACCTTATATCTTCTTGAAACAAAATCGCATTGAATACTCGTGCCTCGCGAACGCTTTATATACTAGGCGCTAAAGCGCTCGTGCGTATAGCTCAACAGAACTCGAAAAATAAAAACAAAATGTATAAACAAAACGAAAAGAAATTCATTGATCTGTTTTATTTTTAGCAGTAAGGCAGTGTCTCCCTTCGATACATTACTGGAATTAGTTGGCTTATTCTCCATGGTACACAAGCCCAAATATGAAATTTCCAGATGTCATCCAATATTCTTTTCATAATTCTAAAACGGAAGAACGTTAACATGACAGAAAGTTGTATACCTGACTGGCATTCACAAATGCTTACATTACTCTTGTTTAAGAATACGTTGTTGGAAGCTTGAAATCGTCACTAGGGACGTTTTATGGACAATACGGAAATCTGTTAAAGAATGTAAGAAAGTATTCTGGAGTACGACCATATACATTGACTGCCTTTCGCCCATCAGATCGTAAACGAACTGATGACCTTTTTACCGAACATTAGAGGTTCCCATGAAACATATGCGACAGATCCGGAATGCTAATAGAGGACGCTGACTCCTTTCGGACACCAAGTCTAATGGACTTGGAGATTCAAATATCCATTGGTATTTCTTCATTTTTATTTTACATATAAATATTTTCAATATTATTTTTGCGACAATAATTAAATTTGTAGATTATCCTTTTTTTATTATGGAAATTTGTTGAAACATATGATGAAATACATTTCACAATATGTACCGCAATGAACTCTAAAATGAAATTCTGAATAATCAACGTTATGCGAAATAACTGCACTTAAAATGCTTCAGAGAAAATATTTAAATCTAAATCCTTTTAACGGATTAAAGTGTTTTTTATGCAGTGTTATCGTTAAGCATTAAATATCATTTATCCATAAAATACCCATACATTAATTTCAGTCATATCTTTTTAAACGATCAATTCAACCAAAAAAGCGAAAACATTTCGCATATGTATCATCCGTTTTTATCGTTCTGTATATAGGTAAATGACAATTTTAAAACAGACTTTTATGCTTATAATACACTTTCAGTGCCTTTCTTTTGTCAAACTTGGAAGACTAATATCTTTTAGATCAATGCATTCACAATCAAAATGACAAAGCTGAAATCAAATCGAGATCTATTTTGACAGTTTAACCCCTTGGAGTCCCTGTCTTTGTTGTTGTTTTACACTCTATCAAATAATGTGAACTTATATCGGGGTACAAAATGTATTACCAAAGCGAAGATACATAGTTCATGAACTTCTTATTAAACTCATAATCACGTAAGATAGTTCTTATACGGCAATTAAAACGTACAGTTATTATCTATAATTGAACGGTACATTCATACACGTATGTAACTCAATCCAATATTTATTCGTCTTTTGTTTGTTTATTTTGTTTATTTTGTTGTTTTTGTTGTTTTTTTGTCATTGCATGAACATTTATACACAACCATACTTAAAGGCATTGACATGGAAAAATAATCCACAACCTATAATAAACAGCTCAAACGTTCGTCACGCAGGTAATCAAACTGACAAGGAAGAGTTCATGGAGATGAAGAAAAGACTATCCGCACCTAACAATTGTGTCCTTCTTGAAATAAAAAGAAACACATCTACGGTATGTGTATTATTGAAGCAGAGTGTAATATGACCCTATACACCTCGCTACAAATGTTAAAGCGAACACTAATGTTTAACGTGCATTAGCTGTGTTTACCAAAAATATTTAGACTTTTTTCTACTTTTTCTACTTGCATGTATGTACAATAACAGATAGGAGCCTTACGCAGAAATTTAAAGAATTATATTCCTATATACATGTACATTTATTTCGTGAAAATAAGGTCAGGTTCAGTGTGGTATGCATATACAAATAGTAAGAATTAGTTAAATAATGGCAAGTGAACAATTGCTAAACTGTTTATCACAAGCAATTTTTACAAATATATAAGAATTTTAGAATATTTATGCCTCTGTATAACTTTTTTGTTATTGTATATCAATCTAAGTGGTAAAAAGGAAAGAAAAGGTTTTGAAAAAAAAAACCCATAGTTATGAATTTTTGTTACATGTTACATACCGTGCACGTGTGCTTTCTTTTTAGGTAGATATTGATACAATATCTCTCTCTCTCTCTCTCTCTCTCTCTCTCTCTCTCTCTCTCTCTCTCTCTCTCTCTCTCTCTCTCTCTCTCTCTCTCTCTCTCTCTCTCTCTCTCTCTCTCTCTCTCTCCTTGTGTGTCCTTTTAAAATATTTTTATATTTATTACTAACCAAATTGAATATATCTACGATTTTGTAATTCAAATATTTTCTTAACCTCATGTAAATGCTGCTATTGATGACCGTAAACTTAAGACAACAAGTCGACCATTCTGTTATCGGTATCATGTTCGAGTGGCTAATGCATCACTTTTAGTACTCATTTCAACAAGGTATCACACTTTAAAATACGATAATAATTTTGGCAAGGTGCCCTATACATGTTGTTTAGTCTTGTTTATAGGTATAATTCAAGGGCTGTAAAACGATGTGATTACACTGATATACAGGTATAACCAGTGTTTATTGATCTCTCCATTTTGAGAGCATTATGATTCACGCCATCCGCACTCTACCTTGCCAAATATTTGGGTAATATATACACCGTAATCACAAACGTATAAGCAACAGGTGGAAAGGTACATAAGTTATACAGAAAAGTGATTCACGTTTGAATCATAATGCAAGTGAAATCGTACTAGTCTATTGAAAAACATCCAAAAGTACAGATCTTTTCGTACTGGAGCGTTCGCCTCGTGAGTAAGTTTGAGGTTATATTTCGGATAGAATCTTACTCAGCTTGTAAAACAAAGACATCAAATAAATTTCTTTGATAGATTGAAAATCCTTTTGAAAATCATTTTGCATTTTTATGAAAAAGGGTCGCCTTCATCGCCTCGCAATGAATAACTCTTCTTGATGTTTGTCCATAACACAGATTTAAATTTTGGCATTTTATCCGCTGTGGAAAAAGACATTCTTGCCGACACGCGAAATATACACAACAAAAATATAAATTCTGAAATGTGTAAATCAATTACTGCATATACCATCCATTAGTATTACAACTATGAAATTCAATTTGTATAATTGATTAATGCCATAAGAATTATACCATTACGTTGCATTCGGTATCAACGTTCCACAAATTTTATGGTCGGTATAATGACCTCGTTTAAAGTTACTATATTTCACTAATTGAAATGTTGAGTTACTGTTCGATAACTGTGGTTGAGTCCTTTGTACCAGTTGTGACGATGTTTTATTCCCCACTTTTTTCATTTGAAATTGATTGTGGACTCGCGGCGGGTGTGACGGTCAACATGGGATGTCCGCTCCTCCATGACACCTGATCTCACCTCTATATTTCATGACATCCAAAGATTAATATTTTTGTATCTCTGATTTTTATATTTTATCGGTCTTCTAGTACTTCAAATATTATTTCTGTCGCAAATGTTTCTCAACAAACATCAAAAAGTGTGAACCAGATGAAATCTGTTCACATTGTACATGAAATAGGATTTATATTTGTGACGTGATAATTGAAAGTATAAATATATTATTAAAATGTTAGTCGGGACACATATATAAAGAAATATACAAAATCAGAGGACGCAGTTGACAACAATAGACGTTCTTTCAAATAATTTTATAAAATTCTATTTTCCAATGTACTTTCATAAATATTTCTTTTAACGTTAAATTTTCGTTAATTGTATTTTTTTTAACTAAACATCGTCAAATCCGGGTGTAGAAGGGTTAAAGCTTCTTAAACGCAGTGCGATTTCTTTTTGTTGCAAGGATGTGCATCTTGCTGGTTTTTATTTGAATTTAGATGTGGACTCACGGCAGGTGTGACCGGTCGACAGGGGACAAAATTCTCATCTATGGCGCCTGATCCCAACTCTGGATCTTCCAGTGGTTGTTGAATGTTCACCAGATTTGTCTACCGTACTGTTTTCAGAAACTGGTAAGCTATACAGCAAAATAATATGCTCGACGTGATCTAAATATGTTTTGTTTAATGTGTGTTTTATTGTTATTTCATGCCGTACTCGACAAAACTTCAGTCATGTGAAAGCGGCAGGTTTCTGATTGTGATGGGGTTAATATAGTTATAATATACCCGAAAAGGACTACCGACCTTCCTCAGGTATAACAGGTTTCACTAAATCATATTATCAACAAGCAAAAGGGAGTACGATAACAATCCTAGCAAATAATATTATAGTACTTAAAGGGGTAGTAACTGTGTGGTTTTTGAAATGTGTTTTCCCTTTTTACTACATAGATTGATAAACAATAAAATAGAGATAAACACAGAGATAAAAAATCTAAGACTATTATATATTTTGTGAAAGTTACATAGAAACCAAGGACTGGCAAATTTTTCACTGCAATTGATTAACTCAAACTTTCTACTTGTATATTAATACCTCACTGGATCTGACCTTATTTTCACAAAGTATATAGGGATATAAGATTTTTTATTCCTGTGCATAGCTCTTATTTGGTATCGTACATCAAGTTCTGGAAGTAAAAGTAAAACAAAAAATATGTTTGGTAAACACAGCTAACCCCCCTTTTAACTCCGGAAGACTTTAAGGATTTTTTTTATAATTTCTACTACAAGATAACAACAAATCGTCGATCGAAAACATCGAAGTGGATGAGACCACTTGGCTTCGATCCAGAAGCCCGATTACCAGTTTTAAGTTCACCAGTAACTAAAGACACTAACATTCGACTACTGAAGACTATACAAGAACTTAAGTAATAATCACAGTGTAATGTGAATACAACACGATAATAATTTAAAGAAGTCGAAAACTTATGATTATTAAAGAAACCGAATATTGCGCAAAGGACGGAGGACTTTCCGTGAACATATTAAGGATGGAGGACTTTCCATGAATATTTACAAGGACGGAGGACTTTCCCGTGAATGGAGGATTTTCCATGAATATGTTAAAAGTGTTAAAAAGTGAATTATTAAATGTATTATGTTATAATGAACTTTAACATAATGAAACTTTACTTATGGACTGTAATAATGAACTTTATTTGTATTGAGACAATGATTATTGAATTGAATTATGCATAAATTCTCTTGCTTATTGAACCGGTTTATATCGCTTTATAATGCATGAATATATATTGAAATTATAACCCAAGTCACATATTTTTATCCAGGTCACATTTTTATTTAATATTAATCCAGATCACGAGTTTTATGAATTGTTGAAAATCCAGGTCATAATTGATAGTGGATTATTGAGAAATCTAAGTCACAAGTTTAAATTTGTTATTACTCCAGGATATGAATTATTTACGATAAAAAATCCAGGTCACAACTTTATTCATTTCATGATTAACAGTAATAAACTTTATTGAATTGTGTTTATAACTTTCAAGCCACACCCATTGGGGGAAATTTTATAAAAAGTTACTAATTATAATTTGGAAAGATTTATAAGAATGAAATTTTTACCATTTAGTAAAAATTTCAAGGGATAGGGACGTTTGTAACAATATGAGGTACGGGAGATAAATCTTTTAGGAAATTATATACGTAAATAAATTGGTGTGACTTGAAATAGTATTGATGTGTATTATATGTATTTTGGAAAAATACGGGCAGCTAAAATTACATGATTTTCTAATTCGGTCAAGTAAATATGTTGACAAAGTTAATTTAGATATAAAAATTCCAAATTCAAAATTACTCAGCATAATATTTAGTATTATTACTTAGCATTATTACAATATACTGTTTTGGATAAACAACTTGTCAACACCTTTACAAATTCAGCAGCAATTGAAGCTGCATGTTAAAAGGTCAAATATCTGTCATCATCAGTTTTGGTAAACAAGAATTGATGTTAATGATAATTAATATAAAGTACTGAAGTTGTACTAAGAATGATAATGTAAAAGGTTGCCAAAGGTTGCATTATGACAGATTTTTGATGATGCAGGCGCCCGTATTCTTCCAATTGTAGATGCATTTAACTCTCTAGAAGTTTCTAGAACTTTAGTGTTTTGCGTTGGTCAAAACTGACAAATGTATATAAGCACTGGAGTTCTGGAAACGAAAGAGACCAGCGGGAAAACCGCCTAGAGAGAACACCACCATACTCTCTGATTATTGAAACATTTGTTACCATTGCTGTACTCTGCTGTGCTGAGAATAAAACTATACGATAACGTGCTGTGAAAGCGGCAGGTTTCTGATTGTGATGGGGTAAATATAGTTATAATATACCCGAAAAGGACTACCGACCTTCCTCAGGTATAACAGGTTTCACTAAATCATATTATCAACAAGCAAAAGGGAACACGTTTGAATGAGTACGATAACAATCCTAGCAAATAATATTATAGTACTTAAAGGGGTAGTAACTGTGTGGTTTTTGAAATGTGTTTTCCCTTTTTACTACATAGATTGATAAACAATAAAATAGAGATAAACACAGAGATAAAAAATCTAAGACTATTATATATTTTGTGAAAGTTACATAGAAACCAAGGACTGGCAAATTTTTCACTGCAATTGATTAACTCAAACTTACTACATGTATATAAATACCTCACTGGATCTGACCTTATTTTCACAAAGTATATAGGAATATAAGATTTTTTATTCCTGTGCATAGCTCATATTTGGTATCGTACATCAAGTTCTGGAAGTAAAAGTAAAACAAAAAATATTTTTGGTAAACACAGCTAATCCCCCTTTTAACTCCGGAAGACTTTATAAATTTTTTTTATAATTTCTACTACAAGTAACTTACGATCTGGACAGTTTTGTATATTCTCAAAATGCGTTGGGAGATTTGTATGATTAAATATTCGACTAAACATTTGTATTTAAATAAAATGTCTACTTTTGTTTCGCCCGAAAAATTTAATGACACTGAGATGGATTTCTGTACCACTGTTTAATAGCATTTATAATAGGGGCACCTGTCGTGAATAAAATGTGTGCTTAGCAACAATGATATCATATATAACATTACTGTGTCATGTATTGTTGAATATAAAGTCTTTTTATTTATGTTAAAGAGGGTGCCAAAAGAGGGGACACTTTTCATTTTCTTTATAGATCTCATATATAGATATATAGAGAAATATTACAAAGTCATTCCTAATTCAATTTTAATAAAACTTTCACTATAATTAATCTTCCTGTGTTTGTTTTGTAATAAATTGTCATTGTTTCATTTTAAATAGTACTGATAGGTAGCAGGATACAAAATGTTAATATCTATTTAATACGTGAAAATATGTAATAAAAATATTTTTTTATTATGATTATTTAATCTTCTGTTACAATTGCTAAATCCCAAACACAGAACATTTTATTATTATGAACAAATACAAAATAAAAGTGTTCGATATTTTGAGTTTAGATAAGGGTGCCTCAGGAGTGACTCTCCATGAATATTTTGCAAACATATGGCTGTTTAAAATATATAGAATGGAATTTAAACGTATGCTCGCTTTTGTCGCCCCGATGTATATATTATTGCAAAAATATAAATAATCGAATAAATCAACATACGCAATCTAAATAATCATGTTCAGTATATAATTTAAGAGTTAATTCTCTTTTACCATTAGTTGACGTCTCAATGAATTACGAGTTCTTTCCCTTAGAAGCATCTGACGCGCTTACAGATTAATATAACATACATAATATTCAATGTACTTGATTTGACATATCCTTCATCAAGAAGAAATATGTCCATTTCAGTAGATTAATAAATCGTGTCTTATGGGAGAACATATATCGTGTTTTGTCAACGTAGGAGATAATAATAATTACAATATATGTAAATCAGCATGAATGTGTTGGGGGAATTCTAACTAATTTTTACGAGTTATGAAACAATAACGCAGTTATGTTATGCTAAGTTGTTTATTGGGAACAAGTCAAAGCACATTTTGCAGTATTGGGTTAATAACAATTTATATTGACGCAAAATTGCACGTTTATGTGCAATTCAGAAACATAAATTCAACTTCAAGATTGAAATTTCCAAATCACACTTTTATTCGTATATTTTTGCTTTTTAAAATGACGAAGATATAGTAACAATTCGCTGAAAAATATAGGTCTGCAAGCCTTTCTGAAATATATGCTATTAAAGGTAAGTTCGGCGTCGTTTATGAATTTTATGATATTATAAATTTGCTTTAGAATGTTACTTTTAACTTATTTTTACCATTATACTCTTGTGATAGAATTGACATTAAAAGCGATAGACTGGACTGTTAACAATTCTAGCGCACGATTAATATGCAAATAAGTTTTGATCAAGTTTCCCTTACTGTGTATTGGCAAGATCTATCTGTGAGGTTGGACATAGAAGTTGCATCATTCCTCTTCCATGTGACTTTAACTGATGAGAAACTCGCGGCAGTCTTTGAAATTGGGAAAAGTTTTACATGTACACGTACTGACCTAGAGATTTAAGGCTACTGATAGGAAGTATAGCGTAAGGGTATAATACTGCCCTGTCGCATAGAGAAACGATGTTTATATGCACAAGATTTTATATTCATATCGCTGACCTAATATAGTTTGTTGTATAATAAATAAGCCATTAGTACTCACGTTAGGCCAAATGCCTGACATTATTTTTTTTTTGTAAAACCTAATTTTACCGATTTAAAAAGTATTCAGTATACTATTATACCTCATTAAAATTTAAGATTGCCATCAACTCATATCTGTAAAACAAGACAACAGTAAGTATCACCACAGTAAAACTATTCGTCTCTAGAAAAACAGGACAACAGTAAGTAAAACTGAAGAAGTACCAATCAATAATCAAAACTCAAGTTCATTATAACACGACGAATTAGATGTGCAAATGGTCTTGATCCAGAACATAAATATCTCTGAGAGAATAATGTTTAACAAATCCCAAACGGGATAAGACCTCCAGGTGTCCGGTAAGATTCAGCGTCACACCCGTCGCATGAATGTTTTACATTAGAAACCTTTCTAGTTCGTCATGAATGTGTGAAGTTGGTCAAATTCGGTAAATCTAAAAAGGTCAAGTTTGTCGGTGATAAGGTCAAGTTCGGTAAAAAATTCTGATGATTGGTGAAACGGAGTTACTGTCTGTGGCCGTGATCCAGAATACTATATCTAATATCTCTGAGAGGGGGTACCCATTTCATACCATGTTTAACAAGATCCCCGTATCGACCATATTGGAACTTCTTAAACGACGGCTCCAAGCGTTAAACAACGTAACCTTCTGTAAGTACTTAATTGGCTAGTCGTTTAGCTCTCAGAATAAAACATCCACAAGAATTCTTTAGCATCTGCCTGGCATATAATTTCGTATAAGTTGTGAAATGAAAACGCCATAGGCAGGGGATGAAGCGGTGTGGGATGGAAATATTACTACTTAGAAAACGAAGGAAACGGATTTTTGTGATATGGGTAAATTGAAATCGTCTCATTTGTCATAGAGGGATGTGTGAAGTTGACCGTTTTTTCCAATCGACAGGAGTAAATCTAGGTAAGAAGCAGATGGGTTGCTCTCTGTCGTCTCACTGATCTCTAGCTCAACAGGATACATCTGACCGAGGTAATTCTGAAATTCTGAAACTTTCATCGTTTATGGACAGAGCATCGTCGTCCTATACCTGTAAGTAAAAAACTGACCGAGATGCTAACTGTTCTGTTTCAAAAGACAACTTAAGTATCACGGATAGCATCGTCTCTAAAAAAACAAGACTGTATAAATTCCGCTTCATATGAATACAAAAATATCTCAGCCAAGAGAGGTGCACAATTGGTACACATTGGAGTGCCGACCATCTGTTTGAAAACTTTTGCCGCATTAACCACGAAGATATTGTCTACTAGATACCCCAGTATCTTGATAATATCGTCTTCAGTGTACTTGTTATTGGAATCAGAGTGTTCCTTAACAAAATAAGGTTCTTCAAGACCTAACACCAAAGATTTATATCTGCGATTTCCATTTTTGTATACAAAAGAGTTTTGAATAATAGATGTTAATCTGTTTTTGAGTTTTTGATGAGGAATTGTTGTGTAAAGGGTCGAAAAATCCAAAGACTTTATGCTTGTAATATGTTTGAAATTTGGAGATTTTAAATGTTCCAACAATTCCTTTGAATTCTTTAGAATCCACATCTGATAGACTCCGCTTCTTGAGTAGGCCGTTATACAGTATTTCTGAATACCTTGTTTAATATGTGTTAGAAGTTTGGTAAGCAAAATGGATAAAGGCTAGGTAGACAATTTAGATGACCCCGCAATGAAGCGGTGTTTATAGGGATTTTTGTGCATCTTCGGAATCCAATAAATATATGGCAATTCAAGCTCCGTGTCACTTGTGGGTATTCCAAACGAAGCGAGAACGGATTTATGATTATCTAATATTTCAGAGGTAGAGAAATCGGTTAGAGAGTATGTAGGATTTCCAGGAAGTGTGTTTAGGCCAAGTTCCTCTTGAGGATGCTGAAGTAATATCGTCTGCAGACAAATGTGAAGTTGTTAAATGCTTTGTCAGCAGGAACAGTAAAACAATGATAAAATTTTCATGGAGACGGGAAAGTTAAATCTGACAAATAAAACATCAGGGTCACGGAAAATCGAATTGTGTTTTGTGTTGACACAATGTTTAAAACTATCGTCGAATTCTAAGTTTAAGAACATTACTGATCGACTTATTCCACTCCGAAAGAGTATCAGATTCGACATCTTCTTTCTTAAAGATCTTAAAGGCAACTGAACGCGTATAGCTATAGGAAATCACAGTAAAACTATTCATCGTCCCTATAAAACAAGATAAAAGTTAGTATCACCACATTAAAAACTATTCATCGTCCTTAGAAAGACAAGAAAAACAAAACAACAGTAAGTATCACCACAGTAAAACTATTCATCGTCCTTAGAAAACAAGACAACAGTAAGTATCACCACAGTAAAACTATTCATCGTCTCTAAAATTTCAAAAGACAACAGTAAGTATCACCACAGTAAAACTATTCATTGTCCTTTGTTTAAAACGGTAAATGATTGAAACAAAACTTTAAAATTTGAAAAAGCTTTAAACATTGGAATTTCACTTTTCAAACAGGGTGAACAGAAAGTATAATCGTACCAGTGGCGTGACGGGCATTTTCAAATGAGGTGCCCAAATGAGGGTCTACATTTGATCTGGGTCGGACACTGTGATATGTATAATTTATAACTGTAGAAAGGACTGTCTCTTAGTTAGAATAATTTTTCTTTAATTCATTTTCCCGTGAATTCTTAAATACACAGTTAGATCATTTTAATATTATAAAGATAATACCAAAGTTGAAGTTTGTTATACATTTTCAAAACAATTATCCAAAACGATTGTTTCTGCCAATAAGACTTCAGGAGTTGAGCTTGAATAAAAAAAAGAGATGTAGTGGAGTTCAGAAACAAAAGAAGGTATCATGCAAGGTAAAAAAAGAACCTAAATGTTTAGAGTACTCTATCCCTGATGTTTATAATCATCAACAGGCATATCCTGTTTTAGATGTGAATAAAACAGAAATAATTGATATGTACCAATTATAACGAGGATTCGTTCCTCACGTATTTCATTTAATTTTACTATGGACTCACAGCGGGTGTGCCTGGTCGACGGGGATGATTACTCCTCCATGGCACCTGATCCCACCTCGAGGTCGGTGTTTGTCCATTTTTACCAAATTTGTATCTATATCCTGGACATCCTAGTGATTTATACCTTGGTATCTGAGATTTTTTATATAGATGTAGAGTTAAGAAACAGAAAGTGGCAACATATACGCCTAGCGCTAAAAAATATAAAAGTATTCTCAAATCCGCCCAAGACTAACTACTGTGAAACGACGACTATCTTAGTTTTGAGAAGTACGGAATTTAAACGACGCTGTGCCTTTCAATATGATATATATTGGTTGTTGATATTATATATAAGGACCGGAATCAATAAATTACATGAGGCATTGGATATTATATAATCACACACACTATGATGACATACTATTTGAGCTTTAAAACTTTTTTTTCTTATGTAATTTTTTCATTCAATGCCATTGTATGCATTGTAATACAGAAATGGGGTTTCGAATGTAACATACAGATGAACGAGCATCTTACATATTACATAGCAACCATACAGTCGTATTTTATCATAACTATAAATAACCACGGTAGGTACGATAGTGTAAAAACCTGTGTCAGTCATCAGACATTGTCCACACAGTGTATTCCAATTACCTTCATCTTGACAGTTAATGTGTTTAATGTAAACATTCTAGCATGCTAGAATATATGTGTGAGTTGTTGAAATGTGACATATATATATATATATATATATATATATATATATATATATATATATATATATATATATATATATATATATATATATATATATATATATATATATATATATATATATATATATTTGTAACTTACAACCGGCTCCTTTCTTTTTCATCTGTGTTTCATGACTGTTTTGGACCAATGCTGCGATATTTTGGTGCTTTTATGCTTTTGCTTTTGTTTAATCTCATGGAAATTGATCCGTCAGGAGAAGATGCGTACTACCCCGTGACACCTGATCCCGCTTCTATATTTTCAAAGGTCCTTGATTGTTCCATAGTCAACATATAAAAATATCTAGAAGATATATAACTAGATATTGTTGTAATGGAGGCTTAAAAATGATCAATTTGAATATTTTCATTGAAAGTTACACGGATCAGAAGATTTGAAACTACCAAAACTTATTAAACGATACTCGTCCAGATTCTTTCGCATTTTATCATATCTTTATGTTGTAATTACATAAAGAGAAATTTAAAATACATAAAGCCTTTTTGGAAGGATGTTTTTGAATCTTTATTGGAATTTAGAAATACTGTAAAGTAAAACATTTTAGTTACTCCTATTTGGTATAATGATTTTCTGAAATTTGATAGAAAGGAAATTTTCATTGCCAGCTGGTTTCATAAAGGAATATCATTCATTAATGATTTCCAAAATGAAAATTTTGAATTTTTAAGTTACAGAACCTCATTATCATTCTTATAAAATTTTCATATATTTCAACAACGTATAAAGAAGAGCATACCAATTTTCAATGGATTTATTCAATACATGTATTTGAAATATTACCAAAAAAATAAAAACACAGATTTTGTTAATAAGGGAAAAATAGATGACTCTGAAGTAAGATGGAATTCTCTAACTCTGATTTGAATCAGTGTATGCATACCTTATTGTCTTATATATACAAACCAGTTAGTGTGTGAGAATGCGAATGATAGAGTGTATGTATTTGCTGATTGTATATATGTTAAAAGCCATGAAACATATGTGGTGATGAATGAAATCATTGTCAAAAATATATATCGATTTGTGAGGTGTTCGCTCAATTGAGGTTCTGTATTTACTAAGATATTTATCAAGAGACTGGAAATGTATTGTCTGAAATGAGAGGTGGTCTCCTAATCGAGGTGGTATTTAGTTGACTTAAGATCTGCCGCACACAAGGGTGAGACGTACAATTCAACAGTTTCCTTGGTATGTTTCCGGGATGCCGTTAAAACAATAACCTGTTTTGTAAAGCAATTCAGGGGGTCATCTGATAGGATATATCCTATATCTGATAGTTATATATGTGGCTCATTATAAGAATATTATAGAAAAATAAGGAAAAACTTAAGCCTAGAATTAAGAAATAAGCTTCAATCCGACACATGTTTACTTTTACAAATACTGTGTGACAGTAGGTGTCAGCACGTTAAAGAACCCTTACTGCTTGGCCGTAAGTGCCGAGCATAGGTCAGTATTCGAAGCCCTTTACCGGCATTTTTGGTGACGTCTCCATATGAGTGAAAAATTCTTGAGTGGGACGTTAAATAACAAAATAACACCACCAACAACAAATATGATGTTTTTAAAGAATGGTAAAATTCATTTCTTTAACGATCATTTATCTTTATTAAAGCTGTCTTGTACTAACGGGTAACCGAGACCTTATATCTCTTAATATCAATAAGTCAACTAGACAGTAAATCATATTTGGTCAATATACTTTCCGATATACCGTATACCTAAAAACGTTCGTCCCTGGTTATCCCCCCCCCCATATTCTCCCGTCTTAAATACCCTTATACACCAGTCATGATAGTTTTATGGATTACATGTTTATCAATGCTTCAATTATTTAACTTGAAAATATGGCTTTCATATTAAATACTCCCTCTCATATGAGGACGAAAATGGCGAAAAAAAATTTCCAGGTATAAAGTATTTTGATTATATCTCGCCAATAAACAGAATCGGGAAATAAAAATGACAAATCTGACATAGGTGTCTTGCATATTTTCAGTAAATATCGATACATACTGATCTTCTGCTTGGCCACTTGTATACATTATTATTTTACTGGATATAGTTAACTACTGGACATCAAGAAACTATGTTGGGTAGCACTGCATGCATGTTATGTCATAACGGATTGGAAATCAAACAAAAATGTACATGTGCATTTTGTAGCTAATGTGTTCTACAAATGTTTGTGAGTACAATGTATTTTTGTCGTTCGAGGCTTTTATACATTTGCGCAAACATAACCCATGTCAATGACTGACAGCCTAACGTGTAATCATCACCGTTATTCCCGTATAAATATATATGTAGAACAAGCGGTATATTAGATGAAGGACATCGAGTTACGAGAGGAATATACGAATAAATATTATTACCTTGAAACTTGACGGTGAGTCTGTCTGTCTCAGGATGTTATTGTTACAGAGACTGACATTGAAGCAAATTTGTTATATTTTAACTGTGTTTTCTGGATTTCTTTTCATAACTGCGATGTACCGTTTAATGCAGTGTAAACTAATGTCAAAAGTGTTGTTACTTCAGGAACAAAGACTTGTCAATTCAACACAGCGACAAAAGAATCTCATATTTTACTATGATAACAAATCTCCATTAATCTTTATCGGTGGGATGCCATTCAGTGGGACGGACATAGTACAGCTTGTTCTAGATATTCATCCGTATATCAATTGTGGGAAACAAACACAGATAGTGCCTAGCATTCTGTTGACGAGGAAATATATGAAACGTTCCTCCACGGAAAGGAAATGGTTAAAAAATGCCGGAATAACAGATTACGTTTTTGATTCGGCGATAAAGAATTTTATTTTGGAGATAATTGCAAATCATGGTTCCCCTGCTCATTTCCTCTGTAATGCAGATGAGCATGTCATAAACTACAGTCTTTATTTAAATAAATTGTTCCCGAATTCAAAATTCGTGTTTCTAATTCGTGATGGCCGCACTGCCGTGATGTCTTATCTTTCCCAAAACTATACAAAATCCGGTTATGACTGCGTAGATGCTCAAGATTGCTTGCAGCGGTGGAGTGACAAAGTGGAATATTTGTATGCACAGTGTTTATATCTGGGCCAAGATCGGTGTCTTCCGGTGTACTTCGAACACTTAAAACTCTACCCGAAGTTAGTTTTGAAAAGAATATATGATTTTATAGGACTTCCATGGATATCTTCCTTGTTATACTATCAGCGACAGATTTTAAACGCTGCCAGTCCGGGAGAATCTGGGTAGGTGTTATTGAAATTTTAAGATCGAATCATTTAATCCTAAAGACACTTCTGTTGATGGAGATATATAAGAACTCATTTGCATAGTGTTAATATTAATGATAGTCAATCAGAATTATATCAGAACGACGAGAAAGAAATTACAAAATGAAAGAAAGTTCGTAAATTATCATTGATATATAATATGATTTATCTTGGATTTAAAAATCTGGTTCTTCTTAAAATATCTAAAACGATTTTAATTACATAAATGTATGACGAAAAGAAGAATATATATCGGAGGTGACTAAACTGTATTGATTTTTCACCTGAGAATTTATTCATACAACAAATAAGTCATACATTTATAAAAGACATTCCTAATGGAACGAAAAGATTAATGGGAAAATTTTATTTAAGATTCTTGCAAATATATATATATCTATATCTTTACAGTAAAACTCTGATATAGTGAATTCCTGTGGACGTTCTATAAAACTTCAATATAAGCGTACTTCGGTATACATTTATAGCGAATTTGTAACTTCGATATAACAAATTCGTTATAAAATAGCTTAATCACTTTCCATAAGAAAAATCCACTAAACATGTACACCAACACTTGCGTTATCATAAAGAATAATGAAGGCTATTTCCGAGATGAATTATTGAATTCATTTTATATAATTATTTATATTTGTTGTTGAAAACAAATAGTACTAGATCTATCTAATACAAAATAGTGCCGCTGTGGGGAATTGAACCCCAATCGCACGATCGAAAATAAATCAAATATTTCACTCCACTATATGATACGAAATTTACGAGAACAATACGGGGGAAAATGTTACAATAATTTGTTAGACTTCAGCGATATCATTTTCTCTGGATTTTAAAATTATAAAGTAATTCGTACACATACGATAATATAAATGTAAGTAACATTGAAATTATTTGTTATTTTGTATCACCCATGCAAAAAAAAAATATCAGGAATTTTGTATTTGATGTAGCCTTGTAGCTTGTATGATAGGGGAGATTAATTTGATCTTTAAAAAATTATGAAAAAACATCGTTATAAAAAGTTGATTTTGCATTTTATTTTAAATGAAGGGGTACAAAAATTACCTCGTTGTTAGCGTAAATTCGTTATAAGCTTGTTCGCTATAGACGCGGGATTTTAGTATAGAGTATTATAGAATCCACCGGGGAAATCAATTTCACTTCACTATAGCCGCAAATTCGCTATATCAGTGTTCGCTATATACGAGTTTTAATCTATATATATATATATAGGTATACTCACACACTCTAAATAGTTAACTCTTATGAATATACAAAATACGTTACTACATTATAAAAGCTTAAACATGTTTGATGTTTGATTTGTGACTTCCAAATGTTGACTTTTAATTGTTCTTTCATTTGATGTTTCTGAGATGTACTCGTCATATTTTAATTTTGTTTTAACGTCGCTCCCTGGTTTTCTTGTTTTACATTCCTGCAACAAATTTGCACTTCTAAATTATGGAGATATGTCACCAGATTTAGGTGAAATGCCACAAAATTCTAAATAAAAACATGATACAGTTATCATAATTTGCAGTAATTCGTCATATATTGGTATTCAAGATTATTTTATTGTCTTCTAAATTATTGTTTCCTCTGTTCATAAGTTATTACAAGGTTTAACTCATTTTGTGATTTTGTCGCAGTTAAATCTAGTTTTTCTCAATTCCTAGTTTCTCTCCAGTTAATGTGGTTTAATTTGAAAACAACTATTGAGAACAACTAGGTTTAACTGAGACAAACTAGGTTTTATTAATTAATGTGATTTTGGAGTGTCATACATATTTTATTCCTTATTTTCCTTTTATTCAACCATTATATCAATAGAAAGGTAATTGTTAGTTTTACTTATTTCAGGATTTACCAGAGGTCCTCGATCAACGCATCAGAAATGTTTGATACAGTGTTCACAAATGATACAAATAATACTGAAAGAAATAATTCCAAGAAAGAGTCCGTGTTACAAAAATTAGGATATAATCCGGACATATATCCACAGGATTATAAATCCTTAGGTCCGAACACACTGGGTAATGATACACAGGTTCAGAAAATATTACAATTCCTCAGGAAACAAAATGCCGGAAACTGAATTAATTATGTGATCATCTTCATCAAAAAGTCTGCATTTCGTATTTTTTTCAACAAATATTTATGAACAGTATTTTGCATTTCCTATATTATGCGTCAAGCATGTTTTATTAATAAATCAATCCTTTACACAGAGTTGTCGATCCTTGCACTCTATATCATTTTTTTATCATATTGTCTATTTCTTGAAAATATATATATTGTATATTTGTCCGATTCACATAAGATGACGGGGCCGGAGTAAACTTTTGATGATCATGCGGATGATTCTACTCACTTTTCAGTTATGACAAGCTGCACGGGAAAAGACGTTTTATACTCTCTTATGGTGATAAGTAGGAACGATAACTCTAGTCAATGTAATTTAAGGTCATTCTTAATTACCTAAAATTTAAACTCGTCCGGGTCAAGAAGGGAATCACAAGACTCCATCCCGCCAGGTTATATGGATTTTACTATTAATGCACCATAGATTTTGCTTTTTTATGATACTGGTCTTTGTGCACATTTTTTCAATGCTGAAAGAGAATACAATACTATTTGAGGCGAAAATACTTTTTTAAAAATGACAATAAATATAGGGACTATTAGGTATCCCTTTTCTGAGTAATTTGGTTTTTATATTCATAATGTTGGTTACATGATCATGAGTTTTGGGACTGCTTTTTTGACGTTGACAGATGATATTGAGCGATAGTCCAAGGACCGATAACTCTGTGTAAGAAATTGGTATAAAATACCGGAGCCAGAAATTACCAAATTTACTCAAGACCAAAGCTCGACTGTTATCTTATTTTCATGACTATATAGTTCTTTGTAAAACTTCTTGTGAGACTGAATAGATGAAAAAACATGAATATTTTATTCACATAAAAAACATGAGGTCAAATTTATGGATTTCCCATAAAAATGAAAAAAGGTTTGATTCTGGTTTTCAAAATTTAAGCATGTACTCAAGCTATTACTATTCCTGACGTGTTCTTGAAATGATATACATATTTTATCATTATTCACAACGTTATCCAATGACTGTACAGAAAAAGTCCATTACAACTTAAATTGAAAATAATGATAAGGTTAGCCGAACTCGAGTACTGAGTAAATTTAGTAGCTTCGGGCACGGTATGTCCATCCACGTGCATAAATGAAAAGATATTTTCTCATAACTGACTATTAATATGACATTTTGTTACATATTATAAGCATAAATATAATGCCAAAGTTATAGCCCCACAAAAAGGCCAAAACAAAAACTCCAGATGATCGTTTCTGTCAACAAGACATATCAGTTGGGCTAGATTTTAAAACAAATGTGGTAGAGTTTCGAAACAAAAATAGTATATCAAGTTCAATCAGTAAAAGTAAAAAAAAAAGTTTTCTTTTTGTAAACACAGCTAATGCCCCTTTAAGATACAAACGTATTTCAAAAGAAATGCTTCTGTGTGTTTATATGTATACGTGTGTATGTGTGCACCTGAATTTCCTTACAGTTAGAGTTGAAGAAAGGACACAATTATTTGCCAATCAATCACATAATGTATGCCTGGTTATTTTCGCTCTTTTACGATACAAAATATATTCGCGCCATCTTACATTCGCTCTAAATCACCATAGTCTCATGAATGACATGTATTAGTTAGTTTGAAATTTGTGCCTTCGTTTTAAATTCGCCCTCTCATCTAGGGACGAAAATTACCAAAATTAAACGAGAGCGAAAATTTCGATGTATACAGCAATTATTTGTTATTATATACATGATTCTATCAAGATCTGATAGATTGTAATGTATTGTTTGGATAACTTCATAGTTGTTTGTCGTCAATAGATTTTTATTTTATTATTGTTGCTGCTCTCTCTCTCTCTCTCTCTCTCTCTCTCTCTCTCTCTCTCTCTCTTTTTTGTTTTTTTTTGTTTTGCTTTTGGTTTTTTTTTTCTTTGGTTTTTGGGGGTTTTTTTTGTTTATTTTTGGATAAATTCGAGGTACATTTAAAAAAGATAAATTCTAAAATCAAAAAGAAATATAAAATGTCAAACAATTCAAATACCAGAAAATTGTTCGATGAATAAAACATAGAATATAAAACGCACATATAACAAAGTATTAACCGCCAGATGGCCAAAGAGACAGTATAATAATACGTGCCTATTAAACAATGGACACACGGACCTCTGAAAATTCAGAGTTGGGATCAAGTGCTATGGAAAAGCCATCTTTAGTCCTCAGTCAAAGTCAAACAAAACATTTAATTCTATGTCGATTTTATGTCTCCTTTAGAACAAGTCACTCAATATTTCAGTAAAATACAATTACATGTTATTGTAAACAAGATCATTTTCTGACTGTAAAATTTGAGAAATGTTGACTTCAAACGCGAAAAACGAAATGGGGATATGAACTGTTGTCTGAGTCTGAATCGTCTGTACCGTTTGTGACGAGGATTTATTCATGACGTATTTCATATGAATTTGATTGTGAACTCACGTCAACAGAAGATGCTTACACCTCCATGGCACCTGATATCACCTCTAGATTTCCAGAGGTCCGTGTTTGTCCAATATTAACAAGATTTGTATATTGTATCCTGGACATTTTGAAGAATAATACTTGTGTAAAGTTGACGATAGGGAAGCCGACATAAACATGACTGTCTTATAATTGTATCGTCAATTTTCCGTCCATGATATAGGAAGTCAATTATCTATGCAGGGAAGAGTATGTGCTTTGTTCTATGATGTCTTTAATTTCTAGATCGTTGGGGTATATTGCGTTCACAGAAATATGTATATTTTCGCCATTAACGGACAAAACGTTGTTGATTTATCAAAATGTAAAATTAACGACCACAGCTAGCTCTTTCTTTTGATTCAGAAGCTTAGGAATGAAGAATACTTTATACGAATAAAAGAACAGACCGGCTAATAAAGGGACACAGCTGGTTCCCATGGTTTGCTGAAAAATTTCTTCGAGTATATATATATATATATATATATATATATATATATATATATATATATATATATATATATATATATATAAATTCATTTGAATATATTTATTTGAAGACACCAGAGTGGTGTGTAACGAAACGATTGCCAAATTAATCTTAGTTGTTCTGATAAACAATTGTAGCAATCCGCCTTACAAGCTAATACTACATAATGATGACCACTGTGACCAATACATACTGGTCATGTAATATTTCCAGGTCAGCAATCGCTTTCAGGTCATTGAACACAAAACCTTGTACTGAACCTTTTAGATTCGGGAATTTATCTACCATCTTACTTACCATTCTGACAAAGTGTCTGGTTCCTCGTCATCATGTTTAATTACCTCTTCGTCTGGCATAATCCTTGACAGAATTCGTAACGATATTGATATTCTGCCGCCAGGAAATGGACGGACATATCTGTATTTAGGACCTCGTAAATTATTTTTGAGGTTTTCACTGTTACCGATAGTAACTTTACCGGTGATGTCATGTACTCAGGGATCACATTGAAGGAGGCGACTCACGTGGACAGGAGAAAAGTACATGTATTTGTATGGCGATGGTTGGGTTTTAGGCACTGCATAGCAAGTTTTAGTAAAAGGGATTGAACGCAAATACTAAGTGTATTCTTCATTTTAAAGATATAGAGGAGACACAGACTGAATGTTTTTGTGGTGAAGTACATAGCTAATATTTAAAGCGTCAATACCTTTATTAGCAAATCTCAGTTTTACCATCAATACCAGTCTCAATTCAGATACATGATGAGGGCCCAAAGAGAAGTGGACAATGAGGTCGAAGTGCAGATTAAGATAGAAGTATAACCCAAGTCTCAATAACTGTAGACGGTTAAAAAACTACTGAACAAGTAAAATTACATTGAGGACAGTGAAATATTGAAATGGATAACAAGGTCAACTAATTTTGGTGGAAAAAATTGTCATTTAATTTCCAAATGGCCAATTTAGGTCGTATTCACAAAATATAAAAAATGTCACAAAATATCGTAGATACATCTACATTTTGAATAAAGATTATAGCCAGCTAGATTAACCTTCTGATTCAGTAGCTTTTGAAGTAAGTTTGCGTCCTTTAAATAAGAGCGCACAATTGGCGCCCACTGAATTACCGGCAGTTTTTGGAACACTATATGTGTTTTTCCATACTTCTTAAAACAAACTAAGCGGTGTTCGACAAAATTGATATCTGGATTACTGATGAAAACGTTTCATGATTTCCAACAACTAATTATGGTAGAAAAAATGTTTTTCTTTTGTTTTATTTTAATGTGCTCAGAAAGTAACAATAAAGGTGTCTACTTGAATATTCAGGGGAAGGTTAGTAGTTTCTCTGAATATTGAACAATTTTATCTTACATTGACATTACGAGCTTCTGAAGCTATAGCCCAACTAGCAATTAAAGACACAACAGAATCAAGCACATGCGCTTCTTACTTTGACATTTTACAACTTTGGTATTATCTTTGTAATGTTTACAATAGACGTGATATAAACAACCAGGTTATACGACAAACGCTACGATTCCAGCTTTCCCAACTTAAATAATATACATCAAGTTGTAGTGGTAATATCCCGCAATCACCTGCATATGGCGTTTATATTTCACGAATGATCCGATAGGCCAGGGCGTGTTCAACACATAAACATTTCATATACAGAGGTAAACTATTTACTGATAAGTTATTGTCACAGGGAAATCGCGTTTGATGTAAATGTTCTGCAATTTTACTATCACTATAATGGCTTTGTTTGCAATTACTCTATTTCACTACATGTTGAGTGTTGAGTTGTTGAGTTGTTGAGTGTTGAGTTGTTGAGTGTTGAGTTGTTGAGTTGTTGAGTGTTGAGTTGTTGAGTGTTGAGTTGTTGAGTGTTGAGTTGTTGAGTTGTTGAGTGTTGAGTTGTTGAGTTACCTGTTCGATAGCGATTGTTGAGTCGTCTGTACCAATCGTGGCGATGACCTTTTCCTCACTTACTTTATTTGAATCTGACTGTTGATGCGACGGGTGTCACCGGCCAACAGGGGATGATTACTCCTCCGTGACACCTGATCCCACCTTTGGATTTCCAAATGTCCGTATCTGTCCAATATTCACCAGCTTTGTGTATTGGATACCTTGAAAATTTATACTATGGTATCTGTTATTTTAATATCCTAGACTGTCAGTTCCATTTCAAAGCGTCACATACAAACTAAACAGGTTAATGAAGAAAAGGATGGGAGGTCCGAAAAAATACCTACATGTATATTGTTTTGCTGGATAATACCGATTTCTAATACAATGTCTATTTCATTAAATCTAGCCTAATCTCTTTAAACAATACTAATGTGGAATGGTTTACGTAATAGAGTTATCAGAACAAGTGTCAAATTCTTATCTTAAACATGAAAACAAAAGCGGTCTGGAATTCGGAATTAAGACAGATCGATATTGAGATATTATTTTGTACTTGAAAACAAAAGCAAACAGTCTGGATTTTTTTGCGTTAACGGTATCGGAATGTGGTTAACTCCCAGATAGACCTATTTTCGGAAGTTTGCAAAGTACTATATCAAGGTTGTTTCTATATCTGAAGAATATGATGAAATGTTTTTACAGGATATATTGTCACGACCATTTCTCCTGTACATGAACTTTCTTGGTTGGGATTTTGTATATTGTGCCTCTGGATACAGACACAGAGAGTCCTGACACAGTAACATTTGATTACATTATAGTGTCTGATTCACATAGCCTTGCGGGGGCAGAGTAAGCTTTTAATTATCATACAAATGATTCTACTCACTTTTCGGTTATGACGAGCTTCACGGGGAAAACAATTTATTCCTCACTGGATACTTGTAGGTATGATGACAAGTTTTGTTATCTAAAAGGTATTTTCTGATACAGAACTGTTTGTATCAATATTAGTTTTTTTTCTGTTGTATAGCGAAAGTGAAGAATAAACATGTATTACTCGAAGTAAACCAATTAATAACATGACTGTAGGTGTAAAAGCGGCCAGTCGGGTCAACTTATGATCACCTCAGTGAAATCAAAACACTAACGGCAAATGAGTAGACCAAAACAGAAGTTGATTTATGGAAGACGCCAGGTTTGACATAAAACATAGCAATATTCAAGATTATTTACGAATTCGCATTCCTTATTTGTCTGAAGAAAAAAATGATAACTCATTCACGTATGAATCTCTCTTTCTCTCAATTTAAGTGTGTATGTGTTTTGAATTTTTGATAACAATAATATAAAAATAAAAAAAATTGTTATTTATCATGAAAACTGCATACCGTATATGTTAAATTGTAATTTTATAAATTCAAATTTTTATCTCGAAATCTAGCAGGAGAAATTGCGGTACGCTGAATGGGAAAATTATAGAAAAAATCTCATTATCTAAAAAGTGCGAAAATACTTTGTACCATTAGTAACAAGTTTTTTCAACTATTTCTAAAATGTTTTCCAGAATCTTGATCAAAAGATACATTGTATTTTATCATCCCTGTAAACTCGGTCAAATGTATTTTATTATCCCTTTACACAAATAGGGTGATAAGAACGACCTGAAAAATTATCGGGGTATTACACTTGTTGGTTGTCGATCGAAACTTTTTACATCAATTTTGAATAATAGACTTTCAGAATGGTCAGAAAAAATGGGCGTTATTTCTGACACACAGTTTGGATTCAAATCAGGTTTTGGTTCTGTAGATGCACCGTTTGCATTGCATAGTATTATTAATAAAACCTCTTTCATTGTTGGTTATTGTCAAGCATTTGATGGTGAAGATATAAAGACTTGTCAGATCGGGTGTTTATGGTAACATGTTAATTATTTTTAAATCATTATACATATCATGATGTAAGTTTTTGTTTAAAACACAAGTCGGAATTTACGATTCTCTTT
Organism: Atrina japonica; assembly: GCA_030159075.1. Classification (NCBI taxonomy): domain Eukaryota; kingdom Metazoa; phylum Mollusca; class Bivalvia; order Pterioida; family Pinnidae; genus Atrina; species Atrina japonica. The sequence continues at coordinate 231,776 of BROG01000842.1, forward strand.
AAAGGGATCGTTGCATATTGAGGGATTATCTCCCTTTGTCTTCTCATCATGTATCAACGATTTCAGTAATAGATAAATGTAAAAGAATGATTCTTTTGAAGTAATGAACATTTCATTATTATCATTGATGTACGCAGACGACACTATTCTCAGATTCAGTCGATGGTCTGCAAGAAATGTTGTAAACTTCACATAATTATCGTAAGGATTGTAACTTTATTGTAAATATAAAGAATATCAGATACCAAAGTATAAATCAATAGGGTGTCCAGGATATAGATACAAATTTGGTAAAAATAGACAAACACGGAATTCTGGAAATCAAGAGGTGGGATCAGGTGCCATGGAGGAGTAAGCTTGTCGACTGGTCACACCCGCCGTAAGTCCACAGTCAAGTATACGATAATACAATAACGAACCTATTAACTTTTGTTATATAATGGTAAATTTAAAGGGACAAACTCAAAGTATTTAAGCCCTACAGAGTCTAAAATGTATACATGTTTAATTCATTGAAAAACTGTAAACTTACTATAATTACAATATATAAACATAAAATATTCATAATTTCGGAAGTGTGGTATGGGGTTTTGTACAGGGTGAGGATGTGGAACTTTTGCATACATATTTTGTAAACGTACTTTAACCGTAAAAAGAAATGTTAATGTTAAAGTTATATGTTATACTAAAAATTGGATACAAAACTATCTTAATGACGAGTTTCATTTTATTTCCGTGTATCTGCTATATTGTAACTTTCGTGCTTTCGTATATCTGGTATTATGATTTAAATTTTTAATTATTTCAATCACTTTCAACTACAAACAAAAGGATGTAAGCAATTTCGCAAACTACCTCATTAATGCAATGAAATTGAGGTATTTACAATGAAATGTTTTTACTGTCAACACTCTTTCTTTTCTCCAATATTTACCTCCATCCAATTTCAGTGACTTGATTATTATATCTTATAGTTCCATTGCATACTGTGTATCTGGACTTGTTCGCCCCTAGTTATTTTCGCCCACTTAGGACAGAAAACATATTAATTCTGTCTTAAATACGCTCTCAATCAAATAGTATTAAATTATTTATTATAACTTATGTGTAAGGTGTGCTGATTGACCAGAGGGTCAAATGGCAAATAAACTATAAATCTGCAATTATATTCTGTTGACCTATGAAACATCGGACAATTAACTCGTCAAGGTGAGAGGGTAATTAATTATGTTGAGCATAAAATTGAGTGTATCATTTGGTATTGACGAACCGCGATTGTTTTCTTAATTACAGTAAATCTTTACAGATGTCATGACAAACAGAAAGTCTTGAAGGGCGACCATTTCGTTTAGTAGTTGTGATGTGCTGTACTATATCTAAGAAGAATGTTAAGAGTTTTAATATATCTATAAATTGGTAGTTAAGAATTAGACATTGGAGACAAGACATAGCTCTCGCTACTAGGCAATGTCATGAGAATGTTCAATTCAGCTATAATTGCAATCACTTAATGTCCGTCCGTAAACATATCACAATTTCGATTTCTCTGGAACCGCAAAAAGGATTTTGACGAATCTTTACATGAAGCACGTAGCCATGGTCCCCTACCAAGATTGTGTTTTTCGGTCACATAAGCTCAGAAGCTAATTGCTTTCGATACAGTGAAAGTTTTACTCTGTGCTTGCTTTAACATTAACAAAGCACAATGGAAAAAGAGGTTAGAAAATAATCATTTCTTCATATATGAAGAAGAGCTTAAAAACTTTTTAACATCTTCAAGTCACAATCAAGAAAAATCCGGAATTGTTATGGCTTCCTCTTCATCCCTGCTCGCCATTATATTTCCTTCTTTTTATTTTACCGATTAAAGTTACATTGACATATGATACACAGTTTTTCTGTTAGACTTATACAAAAACAAAAACTGATTTGATTTAGAACTTAGTTTCCAGATGTAAAATAAATAAAATATTACATGTATAACTAGACCTATAATAATGCTTATTGTAAATTGTCTGCCAAGGTAAAGTGACACATGTTTTCAAACACAAAAAGCCTAAATCAAATCGCGTCAGGGTGACAGGCTACTTATCGACTCAAAAAATTTCGAGTTTCAGTAATGCATGGAATCCGTGAAAGGCAAAAGGTTTTATCTGTACAACATCATTTTGCAAAATAGACCGTATATTTGTGGTTTTGACAGAACCCGGATGTCCTACTTTACCTTGGTAGACTTATACATATACGTACGTGTTATAACCTTTTCGAAGACATCTGTCGCCTTCCATATATAATGGTAAACTAAGACGGGCAGACGGACAGACAGACTTATCTATAAATATAAAAATCTATAAAGAGATGATGTACGAAGTGACCCCTATGTAGCCCCTGTTCACCAAATGAAATGTAAAACGGTCTTCTTTTAAACTATTATTTCTTTTGTTTGTTTAGTTCTGTAGGCACATAAGCAAATTCTCTCTCTCTCTCTCTCTCTCTCTCTCTCTCTCTCTCTCTCTCTCTCTCTCTCTCTCTCTCTCTCTCTCTCTCTCTCTTCTTTTCTTTTAACTTTCTGTTACGTCCAGCTGATACTTGCATCTTTGGATTTTGTAACTTCTGGAATTCCTTGAGCAATACTTGCGTCATCCAGAATTTTCCTCTTCAAGCTTTTAGCATCTCATTTGCCTCCTCAAATAGTTTGTCAGCACTTTTCGGTTTCTCAATCTGAGTCTTGTCAACATCTGCAAGTTTTCTCCTTCTTTCTACAAGTGTTAGTTTTGTTTCTTCAATCTTTTCTTTAGCTATATGTTTCTCCTTCTGTTCAATGTTCTTTCCTATTTCTTCCTTTCTAAAATCATCCATCATTTTCTCTCCTCTTCAGTCCGTATCTTGTAGAGTGAATATCGGTATTTCGGCTGCTACACCTGCTTTTCACTACATCATCCACTAGTCGCAGTCCATTTAGAGAGCACCAAGTCAATCATGCCCTTTCTTTAGTGTGCACTTCCTTGTATCCCCTGAGCCTCCTCTTTAATTCAGCACTGTCATGTTTAATACAGCCTTAACAAGTTTAACAAGCACTTTGAATCTGGACTTCCACAATGAATTCTTACTTTGGAGGACTTTATTCCAATGTGTCTACCCTTGTACACTTGCCATCTGCTATTCTCCGCTCATCCGGATATTTGCTGCATTTGTATCATTTTTTCATTTATCTTCGATGGTAACACGTTCTTCACGTACAACCTGTGGCATTTTTAACTAATTTCCCTTATTCCTGAGGCTCCAAACCTCTACTTTTGAGCCAGGGTAAAGAAGACAAGACAAGGCCTTCGACAAAGTATTATTCATTGGAAGTATCGTCTGTAGTGTTGTGTAGAACTTCCTGATACTTACAAGAATTCGTTGCAAAAGGGGACGTGTGTGAATACCTACAGCCTTGACTTCAGCATCAGTCAAATACATGTACTTATCTTTGTTGTTTACCTCTACCTCTAGGAGACCCTTGCTGTTTTTCAGACATAAAATGTCTTCAATAGCTCCATCCTCTAAAACAAGGCAAGAAAATTGTGATATACAAGTTCTAGACAGAGAAGGAAATTTATCTCCACCAATATTTATTATTGCTTTAGCGCCATGCAGATTGTGCTGTACTTCTCTTTCTTTTCTATGAACTTGAAAGTTCTGTCTTCTCTTTCATTTTGGGGGAGCTCTTGCAAAATGTACTCCGTGACAGGTTTCCAAATTCCCACTTCTGAGAATTCGTTGTAAAGCTGGCAGCATAGTCACCCAACGATACTAAACATGGTCTTTAAAGCCCAATGTTCTTAACATTCATTGAAGTGTTGGTAACGGGTACCGGTGATGAGAATCAACCCAGGATCACTTATGAGGCGAACCAGACAGACCGAACCATAGTGAGCGATATTGGGGCCCATTTCTACAACACAGCTACAAAGCTAGTGACAAGTGTTCATCTATATACATGTCAATACTTTGTAAGTATATAACGGAGCCGGCCTGGCTCAGTCGGTAGCGCGCTCGACTCTGGATAGTGAGGTCGTGAGTTCGAGTCCCGCCGGCGGCAGGTTGGTTTCCTGTCTTTCGGATGAGACAGTAAAAAATGGAGGTCCCGTGTCACAGTAGGTGTCGGCACGTTAAAGAACCCTCACTGCTCAATGGCCGTAAGTGCCGAGCATAGGCCAAAATTTCAAGCCCTTCACCGGCATTTGGTGACGTCTTCATATGAGTGAAATATTCTTGAGTGTGACGTTAAACAACAATGAACAAAAAAAAGTAACTATGTAACGTGAGATGTTGACTATCCATGAAAAGCTATATTTCCGTTTCCAGATTCGGTTACAATTCGGTCAGTAGCCTAGTCATGATATATTGTCAGATTATGATGACACCATGAGATTTGAATTGTTCTTTAATAACACTCCTGTCAGCTATAAAATATTGTTATTGTTCTTCATCCTATATTTGTTAATATTCAACGACTTTGTCACCAAACTCCAGTTTATGTATCTGTAAAGAATTTTATAGGTGTCTACGAACTTCCGCTGAGGTAGATATGACAATAAAGACACCGGCTTCATCAAAGAAAATATTATTCACATTTTAATTGCAAATTTTATGGCTTTATGTGCCTCATCAAGAAGTAAGCTACCTGTGCGTTATATGGTGGCAGTAAGTTTTTAATAGTGGAGGAGAGAACTCGGTTACCCGGGATGAGACCACTGGCCTTCCGCAAGTAAACTGACAAACTTTCTCACAAAAATCAGCATTGGTTCCAACGGGACTCGAACCTGCTTTGGAAACCGTTACATACACGTCGGCAACTCTGTTGTAGGTTATTAATCGAATTATAAATACAGAAAGGGAGGTAACTCTTAGGGCTTTATATATTGTACAGTTTTACGTCAATATCAGTATGGCGTTAGCTTAATACATGTCATACACAAAAAGTTTGTGTGTGTGTGTGTGTGTGTGTGTGTGTAAATATATATATATATATATATATATATATATATATATATATATATATATATATATATATATATATATATATATTATACTGATTATACCACTGAAAGAATGAAACTTACAATTTTCAAAGGTTGTTTGTACAAATGTTTTGTTTATTTGCAATAAGAATATTGATTACTACATATAAACCTCTTACATTTCATTGTTATATATGTCAATATTATGTTTGGGTTACACTGAGGATTACTTTTGACTTCAAAATGGCACAATGTTATTTTATTATAACAGGGCTATCGACTTTTCGCCTGAAGTTTGTCTTATAATTTTTGTCCTGAAGTAAAATTTTGTGGCAAGTCAGCCAATACATCTGCAGAATTAAGTAATTAAATGAGATAAAGAAAAACTACATTTATTTGTCTATAGGTTGTATGATAAAATGTCTGATGATTCAATTCTATGATTGATTACTGGGTGTTGGAACTTGAAACTTCATATACCCAAGATGCTGAGAGCAAATAAAATCATAAATCGTATCACTGGACAAATGATAAAATGATTTGATTATTCTGTATAAAACATATAGGATTATGATTTGCTACTTTTAAAGGGACACTAGCTGTGTTTACCAAAAACAATTATTACAATTTTTTCTCCTTACACTTGATGTACAATAACAAATATCAGCTATACATCTCATAGGCGTCGGAAGCAAATTGAAAGTGGGGGGGCTAAACCAACTTAAAACACACACACGCCAGAAGTGGGGGGGCTAAACCAACTTAAAACACACACACGCCAGAAACGTCTTGGGGGCTAAGCCCCAATTTTCAACACCTGTGCCTATCTTTGCCTATCCCCTAGCCCCCCCCCCCCCCCCCCCCCCCCCCGCTCCGACGCCTATACATCTTATAGTCCTATATATTTTGTAAACTTAAGGTCAGGTCCAGTGTAGTATTCATATAGAAATAGTAAGGCTGAGTTTATCAGTTGAAAGTGCAAATGTGTCAAACCTGGGTTTCTCAAGCAATTTTCACAAAATATATAGGAATGTAAGACTTTTTATGCCTGTGTATATCTCTTCTTTGTTATTGTATATCAATACGAGTAGTAAAAAGGGGGAACAAAGTATTTGAACAAAAAAAAATAAGTACATGTAAGTTAGATGCAAGCAAATCAAATTTAATATTCCAACCCACCTGCATCATAAGATTTTAGAAAGAGAAACCACAACTAAGAGGGCAGACTGTTGGCTGTGTAAAGTAATGATGATATGGATAATTTTGTTCTTGTTTCACAAACCTGTATCGTGAATGTGTGAAAAAAATTCCAAGTTTATCCCATTGATGATACTATCTGAGATACAAAAGTATAAATCTTTAGTATGTCCAGGATACAGATACAAATCTGGTAAAAATGGACAAACACAGACCTCTGGAAACCAAGAGATGGGATCAGGTGTCATGGAGAAGTAAGCATCACCTGTCAACCGGTCACACCCACCATGAGTCTACAGTAAAGTCCATATGAAGAACGAATCATCGTCACCATTGGTACAGACGTCTACTAACATTTAGATAATTGATGTGCAGGCTGCCATTCCATAATGCCAGATACAACATTTGTAGATTCCGTTCATGTTTAACACTACTGTATTGTGAATATAAAAAGCGTGGCATAAGAGCAGTTGCTTTCCCATTGCACACACATACATGTACACACACACAGCCTGAAGTTATAGATAATACTGTAGATACAGTCAAACTTGTATTAAGGCATTTTCTGTATAAAGGGCACCTGCCTATAAAGGACATTGAAAGAACCTTTGTTAATTTTTTAAAAACAATAAACCTCTTTAGAAAGGTAACCTGTCTATAATGGCTAATTTAGCCTGTTCCCTTGAGTGGCCTTAATAAACAAGTATGACTGTATACTCATGTAAGAAAGAGGTAAAGATTGTTGTTGTTGTTCTTCCTTTATTGATCTCTATCATAAATTTGAAATGCATGACATGATAAGAAATCATGATATGTTTCATGTGTGTTCACTTACACCCACCTGTCTTATGTGATATACATCCATGATTCAAATAAAGAGTAAACAAAAACATTTCTTCATACTGAACAGACCTGTGACTGTCAAATTTGATATTTCTCCATAATATCATTAAAAGTTTACCCACTTAAATTTTTGGCAGGATTACTCTCTATTTCTGTAGCAAGACCGCATAATATAACAGTACCTATACACAAACACTAGGTGAAACAAACATTAGGCAACTTTAAGCTCAATAAATAGTCAGTTTACCTTTCATATATAATAAATTGCAAAAAGTTGGTAACACCTGAACTCCAAAGCAAAACATCTGCAATTAGAATTTTGGAGTCAAAGGTGAAGGGTCACAGTTAACTAATAACATCACAACAGGGCTAAAAGAAACAGGTACAGCTAATCCAAACAGTTGATGAAGACCGACAGATTGACAAACACTTTCTCCCATGGTTCACAGATTTTTCCTTCTTTTTTATGGGGAAAGATTTCCCTGTCAACCCCTAAGGTATCGACAAGCTACATGTATTATGATATGTATGACGTCACAATACAGTTTATGAATTTCTGTGGTATCTAGAATGCAGTGCCGCATAGTTATGCCCGATTTTATTTGCGTAGATCTACATAGACATGTATTTAAAACATGCATGAGAGGAAAATAATCAACCCATACATTGAGGATATGACAAAGGAATAACAATCCTCGGCATAAGATTCTTGAATGACAAAACTTACCCTCAGATTGAGATTCCTTTGTCATACCCTCATTGTCAGGGTGTATTCTATTTTTCAATTCATAGACCAAAATTTGCTGTGCAATTTGACCAGAATATGACTGCAGAAATGACGTCTCTTTAATACAGATCAATTTATACAGATGTCAGTTCTGTGGGCTAAATTCAATTAACCAAATTCACAAACAGTAATCAGTTTTCTTGCATATTAAAAGGCAATAATCACACTAATTAGCAAATATATTATCAGATATATTTAACGACATAAATAATGTATTACTTCAGGTAAGTAGAGTCCACCAATACACTAGCATTACACAAATAAAATCAATTGATCAATAATGGTAATAGATAAACCTTTTACACATTCAATAGAGTATGACCAAAAATTTGATAAGTACTGACAAAAATCTATATCTTGTATAATAAACCTGGTCATGTACATTTAATACTGCATCATTGTTGATCATCCATACATACATGTCACCCACACAAATCCATTGTCAATTTAATCTGAAAAAAATTCGAACCAAACATAAATGTCAGTAAGAGTCAAAGACCAATAATATGTAAAAGGCTGAAAAAAGGTTGACTATGAACCAGTGACTCTATGAACCAGTGACTCTATGAACCAGTGACTCTACGAACCAGTGACTCATGCGCCAGTCTCCCTTGTCCCTATGAGCTATTTACAATAAGTAAGCAACGCTGTCATTTCTGACTGAATTTTTCTTCAATATCTAGGCTCTGGACACATAAAATATGGTAGTATTGTGTGCAAAAGCTGGAACTACTGATGTAAGCTGTGATTATTACTGAGTATGTACCATAACATTATAATTGTTTTAATATTTAAACAATCCCCTCATATCTTAGAAATTAAGTGACAACAAAATTAAAACGGCGAAATTTTTTTTTTCATAATATGTCACTAAACCTTCACTGTTGTTTCCAAAGTTACGATGCAATAACTAGAAGAAAAAAAAAAGAAAAAAAACAAAAATAATAGAAAAATAATAAAAATGATAATAATACTTAAAGAAGTATTTCATAAAAAAATTAAATGAAAAAAAAACATCTTTTTGATAGGTGACAAAAAGGTCACCTTGGTATAGACACCTACACATGTATCCTACAAAGCTTTATTTCGTTAAAATATTACATACATATGTAGATTGTTGACAAACAAAAAATATCATTTCTATAGCAAGAAATGCATTCTTCAACACATTTTATAAAGTTACAAAAGTTTCCATCTTAATTAAAATATGATATTAAACATAGTTTAAATATTTCAAAAACACTGATATAGAAAAAAACAGAGATAAGAAAAATAGTACAATATGATTGGTTAATATAACCTAAATGACATTTCTATATTGACAGAAATAATTTCTTCTTTAACATATAGTTATCAAAGCTCCCAAAGTTATTTTCTTCAAAAGTATATTTTGATAGAGTTCTGTGAAAATTTCTACAAAAAATATAAAAAAATTTTCAATCTTGTATATGCAAATGAGATATATATCACATGGATTTCAGATCTGTATATTTCAATACCACAAATTAATGTCCTTCACACTGGCTGAAGACTGTGCTATGATTTTGTGCTATGACCTTGAAAATCAGCTCGATAATGATGGGTTTCGGTAGTGAGGTATTTGATGGCACGCAACAAAAGAAGCGATATCACCATTGTAAATTGTAGAGTATAGTAGACCTATGGAAATTTTTCAGTATGCTCAAAATTGTCATAGCAGGTTATGGTATTTTAATCACCATGGCGACATTGTGTCAGGGTCCTGTGTCAGCGCCAAGCGGAGTAGTCTCTATCCAGTGTGAAGGGGCATTGTGTGTTCAACAGAACTCGGCCATTACTTTCCTTATGTGTTCAACGTATCTCACTGATTTTAATTTTAGCACTGGATTTCAACACACAGTGCCTAAACAATGGATTTCAATTTTGATTGTTTCACACACATACATTTAAATACAGTAAAACCTCTTCATAATGCCAAATTTGACTGAACAAATAATGGCAGTATAATGATGTTTCACTGTACATCTACAATAATACTCTTGATACAGTTAAACCTATACAATGAATCTGATGAATGTGATCAAATTATTACTCAGTCAGAGAAATAACACTGTAGCTTGTCCAGTTATAAAACAGCCAAACGTTTGATATTCTGGATAAAATCAAAAACGATGTAATTAGCTTAAAATTAGATATCCATCTCATAGTATCACGCTCTCGGATCTAGGAGAGAAAATTAAGCTTAATTCCAAATTGGAATTCTGTGTTCAAATTTCAATTTCATTTATTGTCATATTAGATGTTCCCAGAAAATCTTTAAACTACAAGCTCTGAGGTTAAAAATGTGCAACATAAATCATTTTATTGAAAATGTAAATTTTTATTTAATTCTAGCATCTCTTTCGGATTGCAAATGATTTTCATGTTTATAGAAATTTTGTTTTGTGAAAATTGCTGTTGTTCAGAAATCTAGTATTATGATACATGAACATAAACTTTAACATACATTCCAATTCCAACCAACCCAGAAAAATTGCCCAGTCCAAGTAACTTTTTTGCCTTTATAAAAAAACTTTTTCCACTAGAAAATCAACCTTCTGTACAATCGTTCGACTCATACATTAGTTAAGTATATAAACAAACATAAAAATAAACATCAAATCAATTCAATATAAATAGATTTTGTATTTACATATTGTGCATTTTAGACATTTACATGTATATATAACATTTTTTTTAGAAATAAAATAATAAGTTTTTGGCCTACCTATCCAGGTAAAAAAATCTATGATTGGAAAAACTACAATTTCTTAATTTAGGCCTAATTTGTAATTTATTTAATTTCTTTGCATCATTTAAAAGACCTGTCCAGTGTTACATTGCACAAACATCCATATAAAGATTGACGTGTTTGGTTTACAGTGTTTGGCACCATCCTCAAAAATATTTTCAGTTATATGGTGGTGGCCAGTTTTAAGTGGTAGAGGAGCGAACCCGTTAACAATCTATCCTTGAAGAGACTACCAGGGTCTGGCACCATAAAACTTAAGAAAATTACTTAAGTCTAAAAATTTTTATTTAACTTTGGTTAATCCTGAAATCTGATTGGCTGAGCAGACAAAGTTGAGAATATTCTCAGACTTGAGTAAAATCTCAAGTTTTATGGTGCTGGACCCAGATTTCTGAAGTAAACTGACAAACTTGATCACAAATCAGTTTAGGTTCTATCCAGACTTGACCTCACACTGACCAGAGGTGAGAGACTTCATGGTTTAAAGTGTGATATGCTTAAACCACTTGGTCACTGAGGTCAAGACAGGTGTGAAAGTGCACATTCATGGATTGTCATGTATAAAGTAGTCAAAAGTTTATTTCTGTGCGAAATTACATTTACCATTTAATTATGTTTAATTGATTGTAATATTTTGATGAGTTGAAAATAACTAAAAATGTCTAAATTTCATATTTTGTAGGTTTATGTGATAGACACTCGATTACAGTGTAAACAGAAATACTTTATATGGTATACTGTGAGTTACTATGAACACAATATCCAATCAAAGACTCACAAACAGTGGGTGTGGCCACTCAGAAGGAGATACCAGTACTCCTCCATGACACCTGATCCTATCTTTGTCTTGTTGGAGAACTGTATTTTCTGGAGGTCAGTATTTTCCTGAGGTCTGTATTTGTCCAATATTTACTAGGTTTGTATAATGTTTTATGGACTTTTCTACCATGAACACATTTGTATCTTTAGATTTATTCTTAACAAGAAGTGAATTCTCAATATATTGAGATTCTCTGAATAAGAAATAGAAGGTGATTGTAATGCTCACTAACTTTATAATATTTCTCATGAATTTATATACTATTTATAGACATTTAAGTTTTTATGGCAGATTTAAACAAGAGGCTCTCAAGAGCCTGTATCGCTCACCTGGTTATTTGCTTGAGAAGATCAGACGAACCGAGCAATTTTTGTAAAGGACCTTCCATACATAAATCCTGTAAAGTTTGGTTGAATTTGCTTCAGTGGTTTCAGTGGAGAAAATGAAAATGTGATTTTCCCATAGGGTCCAATGATAAACTAAGCCCAGCTGGCGGCCATGGTACAGATCGGAACGAAATGAGCAATCTTTGTAAAGGACCTTCAATACATCATTCTTCTAAAGTTTGGTTATATTTGCTTCACCATTTTCAGAGGAGAAGATGAAAATGTAATTTTCCACAGGATCCAATGTTCTTCTTCCAAGTCAGGAACCGGATTCATGAATGAATGAATAAGGTTCTGCGAAAACTTTGCAGTGTGTGCAGCACAGCAGTCTTCTTTTGGCTATATAATGTTAAACTAAGCCCCATTCTAGTAGATTTTTGACGGATCAGAACAAAATGAGCAGTCTTTGTAAAGGACCTTCCATACATCATTCCTGTAAAGTTTGGTTAAATTTGTGTCAGTGGTTTCAGAGGAGAAGATGATTTTCCTATAGGATCCAATGTTAAACTAAGCCTCGCCATAGCGGCCATGTTTGTTGACGCGCAAAGTGATTCCAAAAGCCAGGTGAGCTAAAAAATGGCGGTCAAGGAACAATTTTCAACAACGGTTTTGAAGTCGCAACATCAATATCTATTTGGAAACCAAATTTCATTGAAATCAAACAATGTTGAATTTTCCCGCCTTTTTTGTCGGCCATTTTGCCACATCATGGCAAACATTTTATCAATTTACATTCGACCTCTATCTTTCATAGTTTTGGAGTTAGAAGACGAAAAACATAAAAATTGAAAAAATTCTGTGAAAAAAGGGCAATAACTCCTACACAGGTTTTTGGATTGTCTTCAAAATTTCAGGGTGGGTAGATCTTGATATGCTGAACATTTTTGCAATTTACACTTGACCTCTATCTGCTACATTTTTTGAAATAAAAAATTAAAAATGCCAAACTTTTGAAAATTTTACAAAAAAAGGCTATAACTCCGACATGAGTTTTCCGATTTTCTTCAAAATTGCATGGCAGGTAGATCTCATCAAGCTGATCACTTTTACCCTATGTCAGATTTTTGATATCTGTAATGGTTTTGGAGTTATTGGCCAAAAACTGCAATTTACCCCCTATGTTCTATTTTTAGCAACAGTGGCCATGTTGTTTGACCTGCGACATAGAAAATTAAATACCCTAGTGATGACTCAGTTCAAGTTTGGTTCAATTTGGCCCAGTGGTTTCAGAGGAGAAGATTTTTTAAAGTGAGTTAACGACGGACGGACGGACGACGGTCGACGGACGCAAAGTGATTGCAAAATCTCACCCTAGGTGAGCTAAAAACATGTCAGATTAAAATGTTTCATTTCTTCCTACACCATATTGAGGCATGGCATGCAAAGACATTAATAGCATTTATCCAAAAGAAATTAAACAAAAATTAATAAAGTTTAAAAATGTCATTTTACCCAGCACCCAGTAGTTAGGTTAATTTACTTTAATGCTTAAACTTGACAACCTGCAGCTCAGTCTGATAAAAAAGTTCTGTTTTCCCACAAACATGATACATTTCGGGAAAATTATCTCAAGAATTCTGCAGTTAAGTTGAAGCAACAGCTTATGACATAAATTCATACAATAAATTACTGTATCATCCGATTTACGTAACTTGGCAGGGTGGAGTAACTTTGGATTATCATACAGACGATTTTACTCACTCTGGCTAACACAGGATTCACAGAAAATGTATTTTATTCCTCACTGGATACACACAAGAACATGTATAGTTCTCACAAGAAGGAATGATTTCTCTTTCCAGTGTGATCAATCATGTTTTTTAACCTGTGCAACCTGCAAGTAAAATCTAAATTCGTCCAGGTAATGAACGGGTTCAACCCACTCTATCCCCAGGTTATATGAATTGGACAGTACAAACAGAAAACGTGAGCAATATGAAAGATATGACATGTATGACAAAGGTACATTATGGCAAAGGTACATTATGACAAAGGTACATTATGACAAGATATTATGGTAATAATGATATGACATAATCCAAAATAAGATATAACATCTGACACAACCACTGTAGTTAACATCAAAGATATGGAGATAGTTATTCTCCATTATATGACTTTAGAGTCATATGAATATATGACATAATGACTATGACATGATTACTGACTATATGACATAACAAAACATGACATGCCACTTTACATACACTCAGATAACATAAGACTTTACAGATAAGTAGTAACATGGCCAAGACAAAGACTTGATTTTGATTTCTGTTTTACACTGCACTCAGCAGTTTTTCAGTTATATGGTGGCAGCTAGTTTTAAATGGTGGAGGAAAGAACTCAATGACAATGTACCAAGAAAGAGACCACCGGCCTTCAAAAAGACAGGTGGTCTTTCATGAGAATGACCTATCAAGGCAAGTTAAAATTCCATGAAATGAAATTAACTACACTGGAACCTTTCTACTAAGACCATCTTTCTGACTGACTCAAAGTGGTCTGATAAGTGAGGCCATGTCTTACATGTCAGGTTCTGTACTTATTTAACTATTTATCAAATGACTTATAGAAATTCATGGTCTGAAATATGAGGTGTTCTCCTAAGTCAGGTGTCTTTACGTGAGGTTTCACTGTATTTAATTGAGATCAGACACACAACATACATGAAAACATACAATGTTTACTGGAAATCCAACAGTACACATAGACAGTTTACATACATATACATATATACACATCATGATGTCAAAATGCAGTGCTAATGGAATCATGATTTATGATTGTTATATCTGTGTTGATATACTAGGCTTCAAGTTGGTCATCTTTTCTTATTCTTATGTACAAAATTATGTTTTGGAGAATCTTTATTTTCCGATTTTAACAGTTCTGCTTCTCGTTTTTTCCAGTAATCCATGTTCTGTTTTATATGTAACGTGTTGTCTGCTATGTTTGGATCTGGTTTTCCATAGTCCGGAGGGTTTCCATATGGATCGTATCCTAATGTTTTTAACATGGGAGCAATTCTGTCCATTTCCGCTACAATATTTTGGGGATAGTGTCCGACCCATTTAGACAAGGCTTCTATATTTATAGGTTTAATAACTTGATCTGACGATTTCTCTGTTCTGAAAAAAAAGAAAATAAAACATCTTGAATCATATAGGAATTTGTTTCTAAATCATGACTCATGCTGAAAACTAAAAGTGGTAAGTAAAAAATAAAGGTATAGTAAAACCTGTTTAGCGACCACCTGTCTATAAAGACCACCTGACACAAACACCATTTTATTGCTGTCCCCAATAGTACAATTTATGGTTTACAAATATATACAGTAAAACTTGCTTTAGAGACCAGCTGTATATAAATACACAGGGACTGATCTTTTGCTGTGCCCATTAGTACCATTTGTGTACAAATCATGCTCTATATAAAGACCAGTATTCTTGTGTCCCTAAGGAGGTTGTTATAAAGAAGTTTTACAGTAATTTGTTACAGTCTAAAAGGTAGCAAAGATACAAGTATAAGGTCAAATATTATCATATATATACACATGTATCTATGTCATTTATTTTTACTTGGTGAGCTTAACACAGCAAGATCCACCTAAAAATGTATAAATAACTAACACGAGCTCCATGGGCCACATTTCTCACCTGAACTGTGTTGGTATCTTACAAATATGGGAATCTCATATTTACAAATTATTTTAACACTCCTTGGGAGTGGAGGATTCTTAAAAATGAATGAAAATGACAAAGCTGGGAAAGATGTCAAAAACATGTTAAAAATTAGTTTTCCAATTTATTCCAAAATCAGGAAATTGAATCATGCATCCATAAAAATCAGTCAGATGCAATTAGTTTTTCAATCCATGCAGCAGTTCTGGAGAAGATTTTTAAATAAGGGTACCACCTGAGGCTTCTTTTGCCCCAACCTACAAAAAATGTAGATCCACCCCTTGGCTGATCTGGACGAAATTAATAAACTTGGTAGAGGTCCTTGAGTACTTACATTGTACTTCCTATAAAGTTTCATCAAAATCCTTTCTGCGGTTCAGGTGAGCTAAAATCCCTGAAATTCTGCATTTTTTGCATAAACTTCACAGTTTATACACTATACAGTGGAACTTATAAGATGAGAGACCACCCATTATGCCACTAAACTTTGGTTTAATTAAGTAATTTTTCATAATGTAGTCTCTAATGACAGGTGGTCTTTTAACTAAGGTTTCATTGTAAAAAAAAAAAAAAAACTCACAAAGGGTCTTAGACGCTGTCACTTATACACTGTACCTGTATTTCATACCTGTGTGCCTTAACTGGAGATGAAATCTAAAAAACAATTCAGTGAATGATAATTTGCCAGTTGACTCATTACCCCCTGAAGTCACACTTGGACTTGCCCATTTCAATGAATGGTTAAATCTACTGTCAGTATTCAGGGATGTATGGTTTAGAATCCAAATTTTATAATGATTGTACATGCAGTATGAACTTGTTCACTCCTGAATTATGACAGTAGACCATACTAGTTTTTGTTCTGGGTGAGTCTAAATGTGACCACAGGGGTTGATGAGTTCATTATTTATGATAGAAAAAAAAATTGAATGATTTTTTTTTCATAAAGTGGTTTTTCACTTGAATTCGTAAAAATTCATTAATTTTTTTCTTTTTCTAAAATGGCTGATATTTTGTAAGGCATTTTGAGAGTTCCTTATATACATGTAAGTTACATATATACATGTATAAAATCCATGCCGAAAAGTGCCAAGTTACAATATTTCAAGTTACATGGATAAATATTGTTTCATGTTGAATGATGTATCTACATGTATGTCCAACATATCAAGTACCACTAATGATCAAAACTCTTAATTTTTTTGCAAAATACCTTACACATGATGGATTGAGAAATACTGTTGGGATATTTTTTGGCCTTGTATGATACCACTTTTTGTTTCAGAACTCTACAAACCAAATGATGAAGACATATTAGCAGAAAAAGTCATCTTTAGCATTTGTTTTGGCTTTCTTTAATTTTTTTTCTGTTTTGGGTTGTTTGTTGTTTTTTTTTGGCAAAACTATAACTTTGGCATTTTATATATGTTTAATTGTTTATAATATTTAACACTACTGGACCCACAGTTGCACAATATACATGTAGACCGTACATTTGTTCATGTTCAGTGTTTATCATTCTATGGTTAGCCTGTACATGTAGCTTTAACACTGCTTAACTTCATGTAAAATTTGCACAACACCAGTTCAGGTATGATAAATTACACACCTACCCCCAAAAAAAGACTTTTTCTAAAAAAAAAAATAAAAAAAGGCATCTATTTCCTGCAACTAAACTGGTTTAGCATATTCATAACAATATTTGTATCAACATGAGATGTAAAATTACATGAAGAGGAATGATATGTTAAATATTACTGGTAGTCACTAATTTCTATGTGATATCGACGTTAATTACCCACGCAGTAATCATGACAACTATGTTATGACAAAAGAATATCATTTAAGTAGATATGATTTACAGGTATACACGTCACAGCATTGACTATATACCTTGTATTGATTAGCAGATCAAAGATTCTTAACGATGTTTCTGTCATTATTCCGAGATAAGTGAATAATTGATACGCTTATCATATACACGATGTAAAACACTGCAACATTTACCTGTATTGACTCCCATTTACATGTACATTAATATTCATCAAAACATTATCAATCAAAATTTCCACGATTATATCTTTGCTACAAATTCTAAAATAACATTATTTTCAAAAGACATGTACAATAAAAAAAATTGTTACATGTAATAAAACCGTCCCATATCATGACACAAAAGGTGTGGTATGTGAAAGAACCCTGAATGGCGTCAGTCCATAGCACAGGTTAAAATTTGTAGAACTTCAATTAAAGCTGGTGGAATCTCAATATAAGTGAAAAATTCAAGGTGGGATATAAAATAAAAATCAAACAAACAAAACCTGACAGGTGTAGAATTTATACAGTAGAACCTGTGAAAACAAGTGCATAAGTGTATATGGACTCTATTACTTTTTTTTTTTTACTACTGATATATATTTCATATAAAACCAATATTTATTTTAAAAAAATATTGTGAAATCATTTTTATCACATTAGAATTAAAATTTTCATTGTTAAAAAGAAAATTAAAAACAGTTTCATCATTTATTTGGATTTTTAATTTTCTGAATTAGAAGTTCAAAGTTCAAAGGTGGGGAGGCATTTTTCAGTTACAATGTATATGGTGACGGCTAGTTTTTAATGGTAGAGTAGAGAACCTATTTACAATGTACCCGGGAGGAGACCACCGGCTTTCCACAAGAAAACTGGCAAACTTTCTCACAAAAATCAGTTTAGGTTCCAGTGGGGCTAAAATTTTGCACTGATCATGACCAGAAGTGAGACTCTTCATGGTTCAAAGCACAATGCTCTGACCCCTCGGTCACAGAGACCCCTCAAATACCAGATAAGGCAGTGGTTGATAGACTCTTTTTGGGACAGGGTCCTGTATCCTTCCAATCGGGAATTTTGTGCCACAATGGGACAAACTGAGAAAAAATTAACTACGGTCATTTAAGTCATACATTGTAAGAATAAAGACACAAAACTTGTGAATCATTTTATAGCCTCTCTTTTTTATCTGACAACATGGATCACATCTGAAGACTTCAAAGCACAGTTCATACTTGTACTAAATTATCTTTTTTATTGTTTTATACCGAATGTGAATGACACGGTGAACATAATTGGGAAATTTTTGCTCAGAATTGAGGGAAATGGATTTTGCATTTGGAATGGGTCGTTTTATAGGACACGCATGTTGATGATATTAATCCCTGTAAGGCTTCAAAATTATTGAAATGGGATAGCATGTTGCCTTCCTAAGGGTTCCTTATCACAACCTTGCCTCCTTTGAAAAATTTCTAGATCCGCTATTGCAATATATTATATTTTTGACCACATGACAATAGCGGAAAAAAAAATAAATAAAGAAAATGAATAATCTGTCTCTGGTCTGCTTAAAAATAAATGTTCTGTCCTATTATATTTGAAATACATGCATATATATATATATTATATAATACCTGCTATATATATAGTTTTTATATATATATATATATATATATATATATATATACTGTATATATATATATATATATATATATATATATATATATATAAAGATTGTAAGTCCTGACCTCTGTAAAATGACATACTGCAGAATTATGTGTTCCTATCATTCTAATAAAAGTCCAAGACAGCACCGGAACCTGTCATTTTTGACAATGAATGGGTATGAACTAACATAAAATGGACGATATATTGCTGTGATACTATTAATAGCTCATACTGTCCTTAACCAGTACTTAGACACACTATATACATGTACATGTAGAGGAGACAAGCTTTATTCATGTTATACATATACATGTGATTTCTTGCATCATATCATTCAGTAGATATGAGGGCAAAAAAGGCATCACAAGTTGACATGCTTGATGTAAAATCAGTTCTATTAATAATTGCTGAGAGTCGATGATTTCTGTTGGCTATTTCCATGAAAATCAATGTACATGTACATTTAAAATGAAGGTCTGTCAGCTACATTTTATTTTCTCTTCCATTTGGAAAAAAAATTGGTGATTTCTATCTACACATGAAGTTAAACAATACGGTTTTGCTGGCTATAAAATACATACACTTGTACATGTACACAATGCTTGACAAGTGTATGCCTACTCAAAAAACCATTGAAAGAGCGGGAAATGATATCAATTTAAACCTCAGCAAAAGATTTGATTTATG
Organism: Atrina japonica; assembly: GCA_030159075.1. Classification (NCBI taxonomy): domain Eukaryota; kingdom Metazoa; phylum Mollusca; class Bivalvia; order Pterioida; family Pinnidae; genus Atrina; species Atrina japonica. Next base: position 251,435 of record BROG01000842.1, read on the forward strand.
CCAATATATTGAAATCTGGCAGGGGAGGGGGAGAGACTAAAACATGTATGTAAGTATGTCCACGGCACCAATCAGTCTATTTGTCCAGTTAAGGATTTGTTATTGCTCACCATTGATAATTTCACAGGGAACAGGTGCTGATTCATCAATATTCTCAGAATGATTGTTTAAAATGGTTTCAAAGGTTAAAATTGGGATACATGTGTACATGTATGTACAGGTCTACCAAGGTAAATTGGCACATGTTTACAAACACAATGAGTCTAAATCAAATCATAACAGGATTGACAAACCACTTGTTGTCACAAAAGTATTAGAGATTCAGTAATGCACAGAGCCCGTGCATGGCAATTGTGTTTTACCTGTACAGCCTATTTTTGGTATCGTTTTGGTTTTTCACCCTACCTGGATGTGCCACTTTACCTTGGAACACCTATACTAATTCATCAGTGCTTTCAGAATGTTTGTTGTTCAAAGTCCTGAGATTGATCATCCATAAGCTTATAATTAAGGATGATCTAGTTACAGATTTTTGGGGGTCTGTGCAGGTCCGGTATAAAAGGCCCCATTCCCAATAGCAAAATGCTAACATTTTTCTCAATTTCTGGCCAGAAAATTCATAATCATAAAATAACCTCTATCAGAGAAAAAAGTTATTAATTAAAAGATAAACAAGAAAATGATGATAAATGAAGTAGAAACTTCTTTGCAAAAAAGATACAAAGCCAACTTTGTAAGTTTGAATAAATTAAACACTGAAATATATCAGAGGAATTATATTTATATATATTCCTAATACTGTTAGATTTCCTCCAATTCCTGGAAAAACACGGCAAAATTCCCAGTTGGAAAGATACAAGTCCCTGTTTCTGGAGCTTAGAAAAAAAAAAACGAGTTAAAAATTGATCTCTAATTGCTCCTATTTTATGTTATATCACATATAGGATCTAACGCAATCCGCTATGTGTTCATGTATGGGATAATCTCATGGGCGTGTCATTTTCTACTAATGAAAATGCAACTTATGCAATATTGTAAGTTTATCAAATGGCAAAAAGATGTAAACATTTTTAACATTATATACATGTACATTGTAAACAACACCAAACACACAAAAACCAGAAGTAGAGAATTCTTTTCATAATCTTGGATAGGATCAAATTACCAAACATATTCTGAATGAATTCTCTGGAATGTCAATTTGCTTATTTCAAAATAAATAATATAATTACATCTCAACATTCAATAACTTGTACATTTTGTAAGTCGCATTTACAGTGGTTGAGCATTACACACCTTTTGTAGGTCACCTAGATGAGAGAGAGAGAGAGAGAGAGACAGACAGACAGAGAGAGACAGACAGACAGAGAGAGACAGACAGACAGAGAGAGAGAGAGACAGAGAGAGAGACAGACAGACAAAGAGAGACAGATACAGAGAGAGACAGACAGACACAGAGAGAGAGAGAGAGAGAGAGAGAGAGAGAGACAGAGAGAGACAGAGGCAGAGAAAGATATTCTACATGTAACTGTAATTTACAATGATATCAACTAAATCAGATCTAACAGGAAACTGAGATACACAAATTGATTTTCCCAGAATCAAATTGTGTTAGTCTGACAAAACACTTGAAGCTGAATTAATCCAAATAATTTTGATCTGCAATGAATATCAAGAAGCTAGCAAGAAGCTAGCGTAAGATATTGGTAACACAATTTATTTGAGAGATACTACATCCCACGCGACAATTGTGCATCTAAGATTTACAGATTGACCTCAAAGGGTCATTAGCTGTGTTCCTCCAAAACTTTGTACTTTTTACTACTTAGATTGATATATTGAATAACAAAAAAGAGGCCCATGGGCCTTAACGGCCACCTGAGTATGCTTTTGTTTTTGGTCTTTAGAAATCATTGTGTCAACTATGTGCTCTTTATACTTCATAATAGATGATGGATATATTGATTTAACTATCATAAAATATTGACAAGTTTCAATCCTTTTATAGGATTATAAGTTTAATCATATCATAGTGAGATGTGATTTTGTTTTATCTGGATTAGATACAGAAAATTAAAAACATCAATTGCTTTTTGTGCCTTACAGATCAAAATGTTGACGAATTTCACAAATATGATAAAGCTTTTTGCTCTTTCTAATCATGTATTCAATCTTTCTTTATAATGCCCAAATGTGAAAGAGATTTTCAACAATTATGTTTATTTCCACAATATAATCATTTTTGCCCTACCCTAGGGGCAGTACTCTTACCCCAAGGAAGATAAATTTCACAATTTTGGTAGAAGGCTTAATGCCTCATCTAACAAGGTATAATAAGGTACAGCACTCGCTTACCAAGGTCTCCCAAACTACCCCATCTCTTCATGTAACCAAGTCCATCTAGGTGATCAGAGAAACTTAAGTTTCATCATATATAACATCCAAAAATTGTAATATACAACTTGTTTAGTCATGAAGAGCACAATAACACATGTTTAGTGGTAAGGTTCACATGTATTTTTCAGATGATTTAAGATTTCTAAAATAAGGGGGTGGGGTATGGCCCTGTGGACACCCAGAAATTTCATCCTGAAACTTGTCTTGTCATGGGTATTAAGAAAATATATGGTAAAGGATCTGGGATTTCAATGGTTTTCAGAATTGAGATTTCTGAAATTAAGGGGTTAGAAATGGCCCCAGGGATCACCCCAAAATATCACCCTACTTGTCTTGTCAAAAGTAATAAGACAATATATGATTTAGGGGTAAGGATCTCAACAATTTTTGAGATAATTGAAGATTTTTGAAATAAGGAGACAAGGGAATGACCCTAGGGACCCCCAAATTACCACCATAAAACTTGTCTTGTAATGAGGAATAAGAAAATATATGGTTTAGAAGAGAGGACTTCAACAGTATTTGAGATAATTGAAGATTTCTGAAATTATGGGGCGGGTAATGAACTGGGATTCCCTAAAATACCTCTATACAACTTGTTTTGTCATGGGTAATAAGAAAATATAAGGTTTTGGGGTGGGAAGCTTAACTATTTATGAGATACACATGTAATTAAATATTTCTGAAATAAGGGGTGGGGAATGATCCCGGGGACCTCCGGAATTTTTACAATATAATTAGTCTTGCCATAAGGAACGACAAAATATATGGTTTAAGGGTGGGGATTTCAACTTCATATACTTTTGAGATAATGGAAGCTTTCTAAAATGAGAGGGTTAGGGATTGACCATGGGGATAAAGCCTTATATGGCAATGAGCCCCTTACATCATGCCATTCAAGAAAATATTTGGTTTGAAGTACAATGTAATGATTTTTATCAGTTAAGTACAAATGTAATGTTTAATTTTCCCATATGATTCTAAAGTAAACCACACACCCATATGAGCCCCTAAAATATACCATATATCCCCCTTATCCCCAAACTGAAAAGTTTTTGCACAACTAAGGATATAGACCTACAATACCCTAAAGTTTCATGGACTTTCACTCTGTAGTTCCTGAGAAACGTTGAACTAGGGAAGATTTTCTAATATTAAGTACATTTCACTATATAGTAAAGTTAGCCCCACCCTAGAAGCAGAACCCATGCCCTCAGTGTCATGAATTTTACAATTTTTGTAGAAAGCTTCATGCCCTTTCTAACCATGCATTCAATTTTCCTTGAAGATGTGCATGAGTTGAGAAGAAGATTTTTTAAGATTTGGCTATTTTCACTATATAGTAAATTTAGCCCCATGCTAGGAGCAGAAACCATGTCCTCAGGGTCATGAATTTTGCAATTTTAATTGAGGGTTTCATGCTCTTTCTAACCATGCATTTAGTTTTCCTTTAAAATGTGCAGGAGTTGAGGAGATTTTTTAAGATTTGGCTATTTTTACTAAATACATGTAGTAAATTTAGCTCCCCCATAAGGGCTGAACCCATGTCCTCAGGGTCATGAATTTTGCAATTTTGGTAGAGCAACTGTAGGACATTACAACCATATAAAGCATTTGTTTCAGTAAGGTACCCCAGTAGAGAAGAAGATTTTTTTTTAATTACCCAATTTTTCATAGTTTTTACCGCCTTCCTTATGGTCCCTGGGGGTGGGGACACGCAAATTATGCAATTTTTATACCCCATTCAGGTATTGATGCTAGTGACCATGTTTGGTTGGAATTAGCCAACAGCTTCTTGAGAAGAAGCTGAAAATATGAAATAGTTAACGGACGACGACAGACAAAACATGATCACAATAGATTTGTAGGTCAGCTGAGCTCAGGTGACCTAAAAAGAGATATACACAGGCATAATAAATCAGTAAATCCCTTTATATTTTGTGAAAATTGCTTTAGACATCCAATTTGGCAATTATTTACTTACAATCAATTTTTTCAACCTTACTATTTGTATATGCATATACACACTGGATTTGACCTTCTTTTCATAATATATGTAGGAATACGACATTTTTCATGCCTGTGTGTAGGTCTTTTTTGCTATTGGGCATCAAGTACAAGTAGTTCAAGTAAAAAAAATCGAAATAGTTATTTTTTGGTAAACACAGCTAAAGTCCCTTTAATGGTATTACAAATATGGTAAGAAATTAAAGCAGCTAATATTTTTCGAAGCATTTGATGACTTCTTCCACAACATGTCCACACAGTCTTGTTTACACTACCACAAAATATTCTACTTACTTTGATAAAGACACTCCTCCTGGTTTACCAATGTAATCCTCATGATGCAAAACCGATGCATTCCAAGGCAAGTCTAAAAATTCTAATATTCTTTTCATCCACAACTCTGGATGCAAACTTAGTTGTTCATAATACACTGGCATACAACGAGTTGGTCCGACATGGAGACATTGAGCGTACATGTATTCTATCGCCTGATTCCATTTTCGTAAGCACATTTTGGGATCAGAAAGGTCAAATCCTGTAATTGTTACCTTCCGAGAAATAATTGAATGTACAACTGCACGGCCATCACGAATCATAAAAATGAATCTAGCATTTGGAAATAAACTGCCCAGATACATCGTTGATTTGAGAGTAAAGGGGTCCTTGTTACATAATCTAGGGGCGGCATCTCCATGTTTGGCAATAACTTCCAAAATAAATGCTCGTATTGCCGAATCTATTACTTCGCTTGTCATTCCCGCTTCTATTAGTCTTTTCTTTTCAGTTTCAGATTTCTGCCAATGACTCCTCATGCCAAGAATTCTGGGAATTATCCTTGTTTCCTCACCACACCTAACCTCTGGATGTGCATCTAGCATTACTCTCATAAGTGTTGTGCCACTTCTTGGCATGCCGCCAATGAATATTAGTGGCATACTGTGATCATAGGGTATAGCACGATCCTCATTATCGTATATATACTTGACTTTCTCGCGTGGAACCATGATCTTTTTTGGACCATTATCACATTGTAGCAACTGATAAAATAAGAATATCACTACTGTAAGAAAAACCACTACACAGACAGTACTCTTGTTGGACATTTTCTTGTATCTACAGAACATCCTGTAGTGAAATGAAAACTTTCCCGATCTTGACTAAACCAGCACTTTACAATGTCAAGGACCTTTGTCGCAGTTTCTATATACAAACACAATTGTAACATTAACGTTAATAATCTCAAAATTATGCTGTATCCTCCTCTAGTACATGCTTTTTACTTGGATTCTTTGCCATTGTTCTGAAATTAAAAAAAACATCTCAGGTATAACAAGCCAACATTTCCAAAAGAACAATTCAAATATTCATTAACCGTGAAAAAAAAAAAACAAAAAACAAATCCTGAAGATTTTTTGTACAAACAACATGATCCACTATTGTATATGACTGTTTTGATGTTTATTTCTGGAAATAATTATATGTTTCCAATAGGAACTAAGTCCGTGTCTAATTGGTAATTTCCTGTGGGATTGTTGTCATTCTGCATCGGATGCAGTACAAACATCATCTGTCTACTAGAATGAAAATTATTTGGAAATGACATGCAATATACAATGTATGAATGGATACAGTGAAATCTGTCTTGAACGATTACTTTCAGGAAAGACAACCTGTCTTACGAGACCGCAATCAGAACAGCACCATAAAACTTGTTTACTCAAGAATACTTTCAACTTGGCTTTCTCAGTCAACCAGATTTCTCAGCCAATCAGATTTCAGTGTAAACCAATGTTAAGTAATGTTTTTTTAGACTCCAGTGTGCTAGGCCCAGTTATGATACATGTAAATGATACTTTAAATAAATTCTCTTATAAGCAACTACCTGTTTTCAGAGACCACATTTCAGTTGCAGAAAGGGTGGTCTCTCATGACAGGTTTTACTGTACATATTATATTTTCTCTACACACTGATCATAACAAAATTCTACATTCTTTGATGATGTTTAAAGACTTTCAATGTTTTCAAGGAGAATAACTCTTAAATGATGAAAATAAAATCAATTTAGTTTAAATTCAGCCTTAAAATGTTTCACAGTCTGTAATCATCATTTTCCTATTTTACAACATTTAGTTATCATTTACTAGTTATCAGCATTTTCATATTTCATAACATTAAGTTATACATGTATATATAACTTACTCCAGTTATCATAATTGCCACATTTCACAACATTGAATAATCATTTACTAGTTATCAGCATTTTCATATTTCATAACATTAAGTTATACATGTATATATAACTTACTCCAGTTATCATAATTGCCACATTTCACAACATTTAGTAATCATTTACTAGTTATCAGCATTTTCAATTTCATAACATTAAGTTATACATGTATATGTAACTTTCTCCAGTTATCATAATTGCCATATTTCAGAACTATTAGTTATCATTTACTCGAGTTATCATCATTTTCATATTTCATAATACTTTTTAATCATTTACTCCAGTTATTGTCATTTTCATACATTTTCTTATTTCATAACATTTAGTTATAACTTACTCCAGTCATCATTACTTCCATATTTCATTGTTCCTAGTTATCATTTACTCCAGTTATCATTTGGAAACCAATCATTATTACCTGCCTACATCTTACCCACTATATTGTTACCTGCCTATATCTTCCCGACTATATTGTTACCTGCCTATATCTTCCCGACTATATTATTACCTGTATATAACTACCGACTATATTGTTACCTACCAATATCTTACCGACTATATTGTTACCTGCCTATATCTTCCCGACTATATTGTTACCTGCCTATATCTTCCCGACTATATTGTTACCTACCAATATCTTCCCAACTATATTGTTACCTACCAATATCTTCCCGACTATATTGTTACCTACCAATATCTTCCCAACTATATTGTTACCTACCAATATCTTCCCGACTATATTGTTACCTACCAATATCTTCCCAACTATATTGTTACCTACCAATATCTTCCCGACTATATTGTTACCTGCCTATATCTTCCCAACTATATTGTTACCTGTCCCCAACTATATTGTTACCTGCCTATATCTTCCCAACTATATTGTTACCTGCCTATATCTTCCTGTATATAACAACTATATTGTTACCTGCCTATATCTTCCCAACTATATTGTTACCTGCCTATATCTTCCCAACTATATTGTTACCTGCCTATATCTTCCCAACTATATTGTTACCTACCAATATCTTCCCAACTATATTGTTACCTACCAATATCTTCCCGACTATATTGTTACCTACCAATATCTTCCCAACTATATTGTTACCTACCTATATCTTCCCGACTATATTGTTACCTACCTATATCTTCCCAACTATATTGTTACCTGCCTATATCTTCCCAACTATATTGTTACCTGCCTATATCTTCCCAACTATATTGTTACCTGCCTATATCTTCCCAACTATATTGTTACCTGCCTATATCTTCCCGACTATATTGTTACCTGCCTATATCTTCCCGACTATATTGTTACCTGCCTATATCTTCCCGACTATATTGTTACCTGCCTATATCTTCCCAACTATATTGTTACCTGTATATAACTACCGACTATATTGTTACCTGCCTATATCTTCCCGACTATATTGTTACCTGTATATAACTACCGACTATATTGTTACCTGCCTATATCTTCCCGACTATATTGTTACCTGCCTATATCTTCCCGACTATATTGTTACCTGTATATAACTACCGACTATATTGTTACCTGCCTATATCTTTCTGACTATATTGTTACCTGCCTATATCTTCCCAACTATATTGTTACCTGTATATAACTACCAACTATATTGTTACCTGCCTGTATCTTCCCAACTATATTGTTACCTGCCTATATCCACCGACTATATTGTTACATGTACCTGCCTTTATCTTCCCGACTATATTTTTACCTGCCTGTATCTTCCCAACTATATTGTTACCTGCCTATATCCACCGACTATATTGTTACATGTACCTGCCTTTATCTTCCCGACTATATTGTCACCTGCCTGTATCTTCCCAACTATATTGTTACCTGCCTATATCCACCGACTATATTGTTACCTGCCTTTATCTTCCCGACTATATTTTTACCTGCCTATATCTTCCCGACTATATTGTTACCTGCCTGCCAAGTAATTCAGAAAAATTGAAATTTAGAAGCAATCTATGTTCTGTCTGTAGATTTAAATTCAGATTCAATCTTGAGTTTAATTACTAGATTTCTGTATTGACGGTAAAACATATAATACATGAATGCAACAATAACACAGAGATTTATAATAATTAAATGCGTCACTGTCCACATCAATAATTTATGGTTTGTTATCATGTTAATACAATCTCACTTCATTTAACGGAGAATTTAAAAGAAACTCGATCATCTTGGCAATTTCAGTGTAATATCTATCAATAACATAATCATGCGTGGATTGTGCCATAAAAATAATAATTCTTTCTGCTAATATCAACTCTTTCCAGGAAATGTGAAACAATATCCCCAGGTGTGGCTGCATCTGAAACTGTGTGAATGTATGTGTATGTATCATGTTGAAATACTATAGTACCTTAACTTACAGGAACTGTCAGGTGTAACAAAGAAATCTCAAATCACTATATCAAATTCCCGGTGAGAACTTTTAACCGAAGACGACGTATACAGAGCAGTGGTAATCTTGTGTTCCCACTTGCTTAGCTAGAGAAGTAAGCTCTTTAGATCAATTGGTACAGTACTAAATTTGTAAACTTGGGTTCCTAGTTTCAATTCCTGGCAGAGGCAGCTATTTGCCTACGTGACATTTGGTGCCCAGGTTGGGGACCCAAGATCTTCCTGGATACACTATGAATATCCATCACTAAATATCTCACAATAATTGGTTGTTACCTCCGAACTGAAGAGTAGGGAAATCTATTTCAAAATGCAGGAGAAACTGTAGCAGTTGTAATATTGTGTTCCTGCTAGCTTGGCTAGCTTGAAAACCAAGGCCGTGGGGGTAATAGGCATGATTCCAGACAGCAACAGTTATTTGCCTCTGTAATAACTACAAGACTCAAGATCATACCAGAATACAGAAATAAAACCAAAAAGAAGCAATTCCAAAGATTGATCCATTAACCCATGTCAAGTTTCTCATACCTGGCATGCAGCAGGGAAATATAAAACTGAAATCACAAAACTCAATTGTAGGTGTGACAGGATTCAATTCAAACTCTGAGACTAAAACTCAAATGAGATATTGTTTGAAATGGGAAAATGTAAAACTGAAAACATGAACCCAAATATCAGGTGTGGCACGATCAAATAAAAACCAATATTCCAATACTTAAGGTCATATTTCAGGTATCAGTACTGTAGCATCAAGTGTCAAATCCAAAGAAAGAAATCAAATTCCAGGTGTGAAAAGATTAATCCATAACTCCAGACCTATAGGGCTTAGCGCCATAAAACTTTGAGGATTGGAGACATTGAATGTACAATGTACAGAGTAGAACAAGGGACCCAAATGGGGCTAAATCGCTCACCTGAGCACCATCTACAAATGAAATAATAGAAGACTTTGAAGAATATATGTATGCTGATCTGGCCGAAAAAAAAAATATATATAGTAGTTGACCATGAGTTCTTGCTTCCTGTAAAGTTTCATCAAAATCCATTCAGTAGTTCTGGAGAAGAAGTCAAAATTGTAACAAAGTCTACAGACAGACAGGCTGATGAAGGATGTGAAGTGATCATTATAGCTCATTTGAGCTTTTGAATCAGGTGGGCTAAAAAGAGGTATTACATGAAGAATCATTTAACAGAAATGTATTGATGATGTATTCAAATCTCAATATGTTTTTACAGACTTGATGGAGGATTGATATGAAATTTTTGTACAGATCTCAGAGGATTGATTGATATGACATTTTGGTACAGACCTGATGGAGGGTTGATTGATATGACATTTTTGTACAGATCTGATGGAGGATTGATTGATATGACATTTTTGTACAGACCTGATGGAGGGTTGATATGACATTTTGGTACAGACCTGATGGAGGATTGATATGACATTTTTGTACAGACCTGATGGAGGATTGATATGACATTTTTGTACAGACCTGATGGAGGGTTGATATGACATTTTTCCAACAGACCTGATGGAGGGTTGATTGATATGACATTTTTGTACAGACCTGATGGAGGATTGATATGACATTTTTGTACAGACCTGAATCCATAGGTCCAGATATGACATTTTGGTACAGAACCTGATGAGGGTTGAATGATATGACATTTTTGTACAACAGACCTGATGGGGGTTGATATGACATTTTGGTACAGACCTGATGGAGGGTTGATTGATATGACATTTTTGTACAGACCTGATGGAGGATTGATATGACATTTTGGTACAGACCTGACGGAGGATTGATATGACATTTTGGTACAGACCTGATGGAGGGTTGATTGATATGACATTTTTGTACAGACCTGATGGAGGATTGATTGATATGACATTTTGGTACAGACCTGATGGAGGATTGATATGACATTTTGGTACAGACCTGATGGAGGATTGATTGATATGACATTTTTGTACAGACCTGATGGAGGATTGATTGATATGACATTTTGGTACAGACCTGATGGAGGATTGATATGACATTTTGGTACAGATCTGATGGAGGATTGATTGATATGACATTTTTGTACAGATCTGATGGAGGATTGATTGATATGACATTTTTGTACAGACCTGATGGAGGGTTGATTGATATGACATTTTTGTACAGATCTGATGGAGGATTGATTGATATGACATTTTTGTACAGATCTGATGGAGGATTGATTGATATGACATTTTTGTACAGACCTGATGGAGGATTGATATGACATTTTGGTACAGACCTGATGGAGGATTGATTGATATGACATTTTTGTACAGACCTGATGGAGGATTGATTGATATGACATTTTTGTACAGACCTGATGGAGGATTGATATGACATTCTGGTACAGACCTGATGAAAGATTGATTGATATGACATTTTTGTACAGATCTGATGGAGGATTGATTGATATGACATTTTTGTACAGACCTGATGGAGGGTTGATTGATATGACATTTTTGTACAGATCTGATGGAGGATTGATTGATATGACATTTTTGTACAGATCTGATGGAGGATTGATTGATATGACATTTTTGTATAGACCTGATGGAGGATTGATTGATATGACATTTTTGAACAGATATAAGAGAGGATTGATTGATATGACATTTTTGTATAGACTGGACAGATGGTTGATCAATATGACAAAAAGATGATTGTTTTTATTCCTAGTAATCAACTTTCTTAACAAGAATTACACATAATTATATGTCTGGCCGGCCCCAGCTTTGATATTAAATGTAGCATAGTATACTTGTTATAAGCAGTATTGATGAATGTTGGATTTACAAGTTAAAATATACAGTCAAAACCTATAATGTCAAGATCGGTAATTTTGATTTTTCCCCAGTCCTTGCAATTTTCCTTCTATATCTTACTAAAAAAAAAAAGACCTGATAACTCGAGATTGGAAAAGTGGAAAAAAAAACGCTAATGTCAATGTTAACACATGGTCCCAATATTTCAATGTGAAAGAGACCAGTTATCTCACAGTTAATTTTTTGTCATCGTCTTTATGATTATATGACTGGTGTTGAACAAATATGTTTTCTGTTTCATTTTTTAGTATGTACAATGAATAAAAATCCTCACAAAAAATTCTGTTATTTTGCTCTCCGATCTTAAATTTATATAGCTAATATTACTTTCTATAATTCACTTTTGGACTTTCCATTCTTAAATGTATAAAGATAGCATTGTTACTTCTGTGATCTAGAAAGCAGCATGGGTTGTCGCTGTTAAAATGTGAAATGTGATGTTTACTTGCCAATACAGTTGTGTATTAAGAAATAAATACTCAAACATAATTAACTCCCTTTTTATTTGCTTTTAATATTGTTTGACAAAACACATTGTTTTTGTAGCCATTAGCTTGCACATATATTGATGATTAGAGACAAATGATATACATACATGGATCGGCCTACAAGTGTTCTGGAAATTACTGAGATGCTGACCAAAGGAATCAGGATTATATTTAGTGACAGACCTTTAAATTCAAGGACCCATTTATCTCGAATTTTTTGCTTGGTCCCGACGACTTCAAGATAATGAGGGTTGAATGTATATTCCAGGGGGTGGGGCAGGACCCTTATATGCTCCACTAAAAGTGTCTTTCCATAACAATCAATAATATACATGTACATGCATGGTTTAAGGGTGGGGCTGTAGTAAGTAAAAATATATATTTCAGGGGGTGGGGCAGTATTCCCACATATACCACTGAATGTGTTTTCCCATAACAATCAATAATATATATGGTTAAGGGTGGGACTGTGAATGGCTTTTAAAGTTTTAAGTACATTTGTAAAAATGTATATTTTGGGGGTGGGGGTAGAGCAGGACCCCTATATGCAACAAAAAACTTTTCCCCCATAACAATCAATAATATGTAAGGTTTAAGGGTAGGGCTGTGATTCTGTGAAAGGTTTTTAAGTTACATGTATAAACAAAAATATAAATTTCCGGAGGTGGGACAAGATCCTTACATACAGTATTAACTGTGTCTCCCAATAACAATCAATAATATATATGGTTTAAGGGTGGGGCTGTGAACAGTTTTTATGTAATAAGTAAAAATATCATTTTCAGAGGGTGGGCAGGACCCCCCAAAGGATCCTATCATACACCAACAAATGTGTCTACCCATAACAAACAAGAATATATACATGTACATGGCTTAGGGGTAGACATGTGAATGATTTTCAAGAAATACATAGGGGTGTGGCATATATCCCCATTTTTAAGACCCCAAGCACATCAATAAGCACTGATGTTCTACCCTAATGGAAATTCCATCCAAATTATCATTAACCAAGAACCAAGACACTCTGAACACAACTATTTTTTGCAAGAAACAGTAAGTCCAAAAGCATAAAAATTCCCCAAAATAAAAAAAGAATATTCCCATTCAAACTTCATAACATCGATTCTAATCTCCCCAGAATCATTCAGACCAATTATCACCAAGCTAAAACCAATATCAACTGAACAGCAAACCTGTTACAAAAACTTAACATTAACCTGAACACAGCAAATTTTGGCTAAAAAAAACAGTAGTCCAAAAAAGTTATTTAAAAAAAAAAAACAAAAAAAAATCAATATAAATATTCCTAATCATCCTTCACAACATCAATGCTAGACCCCCCCCCCAGCACCCCAGGAACATCCAGACCAAATATCACCAAGCCACCAATATCAACTGAACAGCAAACTGGTAACCAAAACTTAAAGTTGGAGCTATGGTAAACGCAAAGTTTGACGCCATCACAATCGGAAAAGTAGTGTCTATGTCTCTTTTTTGAGACTTCATCACAGTAAGACAAAAATCACTATCAATGTATGTCACAAAGATGAATATCTACACTCTCCCACTTTGGATAGCTAGGTATATCTACCATTTAGCCACGCCAAAATTTCTCAGTCCATGTCCTAGGGTGTAGAAAATATACACACGCTATGACATCACAATATAATTGTATAACGCAGGACTTCTATGTGATAAGAATCCAGTGCATTGAAACTTGTATCTGGATTTATTTATACACAAATGTGAATTTGATTAGTGGAAAGGGAAATCTCAATCCTTGTGGTAAAAATATGAAAGTCCAATCCTCGGGAAACCCTCAGGTTAGACAACCAGATTCCTACCTGTGTCATGGAGATTTCATTATCCATGCAACACACCCATGTAAGATTCCATTATTCATTACTCAAAATATGCATCATCAAATTATAAAGTTACATGATTTTGCAACAACATGCCAGAGGCCTCCATGATTATATCAAGTTTTTAATCATGAGGTCTCCAAGCACTAATTACATGTAGTGCAGGTTTGTGTTTTGCTGGAACCACAGCTGATTATGTGAAGCTTTTTTCTTTTTACACGTAGAGGGTAGGACTATTTTTCAACAAACACACAAACATGTGTGTGTGTGTGTGTGTGTGTGTGTGTGTGTGTGTGTGTGCATGTGTGTGTGTGTGAGAGAGAGAAATGTAGAGTTTGGCATAAAACACCCCAAAAAAAAAAAAAAAAAATAAATGTAAAAGGCATGCAGATTCTATCTCAGGTAGAAAGGTAAACAAGACATACCTGTAAAAGATATGAGCTCCATATTGAATAGAAAATAAAGATCTACTACACTTATCAGTATGTAATAAAAAAAATCACTTGCCTAAAACTATATATATAAGTAATGTATGCGGAAACTTATGTCACACCTATATATAGTTGTCAGTGAGAATTCCAGTCAATGGTGAACTTTTTTGGTAACAGGTTAATTTATTTGCATATCATGGTATTAATTAGTATTAGTATATGATAATTATGTCGCTACAGTCTAAAGTACTTTTACTGTCTACATGTCTTAATGCCTAACGACATTATATCTACCTGTATGGACATATTCTCATTCTCTAGAGTGTATTTGTAATTTACCTGTACAGTGGAAAATGTCTTGAAAGACCACTCCTAAAAAAGATCACCTGTCTTAAGACCACTTTCTGAAAACCACTTGCTTAAATACTCTATACATATACCTGAAAATATTCGCCCTTGGTTATTTTTGCCCTTTTACGTCAGAAAACATATTTGCTCGTCTTAAATAAGCCCTAAATCACCATAGTCTCATGGATGGCATGTACAAAATGTATGTTCGTGCTTCAATTATTTACATTGTAGCTTGAAAATTTCACTTACATTTTAAGTTCGACCTCTCATCGATTGATGAAAATGGCAAAAATTGAACGTAAGTGATAATATCCAGGTATACGGTAATCCTGTACAAAAAATGTACATAAAACTTCTAATTTGAAAGACCACCTCATTTTAGTGGCAGATGGTGTGAATAAGGTCAGGGCCCGAAGTCACCAAATTTACTCAATACTCAAGCTCAACTTTTATTTCATTATTTTGACAATAAAATTGTTTATAAATCTTTTGGATTTTAGTGATTAAGAAACATATTATGATTTTTAATCATTTACATATAAATTTTTGCGTCACACTGATGATTTATCTGTAAAAAACAAAAAAATATGTTGAGTACAGTACTCAAGATTTGAGTATGTACTCAAACATTTTTTTAAAATTTCTGAAGTTTTCTTCAAATGAGCAATAATTTTTATCATTATTTACAATTGTATGCTTTAAAAATACAAATATGTCCAGTTACAGAATAAAGTTTGCATGTTTTTACCTTAAAATCGTGAAAAGTTAGTTGAGCTTGAGTACTGAGTAAATTTGGTGACTTCGGGCCCTGGTCTCTCAAGACATTTAATTTTGAACAGAGGAAGAACCACTTCTCAAGTTGAGATATCAGACACCATAAAATTTAACAAACACTCTCTAAGAATTTTATTCAAATTTGGCTAATCTTGAAACCTGATTGGCTAGACAGACTTTTCTTAGATGTACATGTGTATAACTCTGTCAGAGCCCTGGATTTCATACTTGTACTCAAGTTTGAACAGAATCCTTTGATGCAAATAAAGCTAACACTTCAATGAGGATATTGTTACATGCAATACATGTGTATACAATGTACACAGAAAACAAGCATCAGAACTGTACATGTGGCCCTTAAAGACTATCTAATTATAAAAAAAAAAATAACTGAACCTGAATACCTGATCAAAAGTCATAGACAAATACTGATCACTACAACTTACCTCTTCTTATTTAAACAGTATCCATGTCTACTGGAAATTTCTGATCATTTAGAACCTACTATGTGATATAACTTCAAGCATTAACATTTAACTGATAATTACATCATCATCTTATTCAATTAACATATAATCTGCATATGTGTACACGTAACTTAGGTGATGTAGCATGCACATGTACTATAGCTGAAAGAAAACTGAAAAAAATGATTGATGGTATAAGGTAATAATGAGCAATAAACTCAGGAAAATGTCAACAATATGCATCATTTCAAATTTCTACCAAAATACTCAATCCATACAAAAAAACATCTAACATCCAATCAAAATGGTCACAATATCTCAACAACCAATTGCATAGAGCCATAAGCATCAAAAGTTTGTTTAAACTGGATATATCAGCCATGGGCTAGCATGAATAACATTTATACAAAATCAAGTGGATTACAAAAATCAGAAGATAACAGAATAATGCTTAAAATTATACAATAATGAACAGAAATCGAATTCTAGAGGGTACTGCGACAAGTGGCGAGTATTAAGACAATTTAATAGTCACTTTTTCGTCATTAAACAAGTTTCTAGTACAGTAAATGTAGAACCTTTCTCGAGAGACCACTGTCTTGAAATACCACCTGTCATATGCCACATTTTGAGAACCACTCAGTTCAATGTATGTGTAAATAAAACCTCTTTTGAGAGTCCACCTATCTTGAGAGGTCACATTTCAGAAAGGGTGGTCTCTCAATCACCATGGCAAAATTCTAAATATAAGTATATAAATAATCAAAGTAATCCAGGATCTAACTGATGTAAACAACATGCCAAATTTAGTTAAAATGTGAAGGAAGCCATAGTTTTAGAAACAGCTTAACAGATAAACAGACAGAACAAAATCAATATGCCCTAAGATCCCTAACGCATTATAACTAACATATTCTCACATTGCTTTGTGTAACATC